>APFE030336253.1:0-20173 GCA_000404065.3 Pinus taeda
CATCAGCAAGAAAATTTGAAAAAGGTCATGTAGCAGCAACAAACAATGAAAGGTTAGCAAAAGGAATCAAAACGCGGACACCTAAGGTATGATCTAATTTCTAAACCTACGGTTATAACATTTTTGCATGGTTTTCGGGTTGTGTTTTTTGCCATTTAATGTAATGATTACCAATCCTCTCCATTACTCGACCGAAATCCCCATATCTCTCAGCCCTAACGGCCATCATTCATCACGATTTGAAAGCTCACACACGGCTGCTCTTCCATTTCAATTTTTGTACCTAAGTGACGTAGACAATTGTACTACGGCTCTCTACGTTATGATTCTGCAGCCAAATGTACACTTGTGACCGAAGTCTAGGGACTTAGCCGTTTCCTCTCATCATTCATAACCCTCCTACGCATGTATAATCTCATTCCCGCAGTTGATTCACTCCCGCATTCTCCTTGTTTTTCACTGCTCTACCTTATTCACTACTCTGCCACCGTAACCATACTCCGCTTCATTTTTCTCCTCTGCTAAATTTTGACCACTGTTGTGAGTGTATTACGGCTGTTATGGTGAAGCCGTAATCTACTGTTGAAGTCGTAAAGCTGTTGTGTTGAAGCCACTGTTGAAGCCGTATAACCCTGTCTCCAAAACAGAGCCGTAAAACAAGCCAGAGAACTGATGGGTAAACTTTTGAGGGCAGAGCCAGAGGGCTCCAAATTTCTGGAAGGATATCCCCAAGTCAAAGACGCTTTGTAGAAGGAAAATTGGCTCCAGTGCATAAAGATATTCAAGGGTTATCATAGAGAGGTCACAAAGAGTTTTGCACGTTCTTTCAAAGAGAAAGACAACCAAGTGGAGATAGGAGATTTGAAATTTACAGTCACCGAGAGCAGTTTGGAATAGGCCACTTCACTACCACAAACTGGGGAGAGATGGTTCAAAAACGATCAGTACAAGACCAGCAATGGAAGCAAATTCTAAAGAATCCAGGTATGGACACTAGCATCTTTACAAAGGGAATCCCTGTTAATCTTGTCAAAGAAGAATGGACAACTTTGCTTCTACTAGTACAAAAATTCTTTACATGTGAGGGAAGGTTTGGAGTTCTATATGTTTATCATGCCAAAATTATGATGCATTTTTTAGGATAGCATGAAATTAACCTTCCATACTTCTTACTCTCAAGCCTTAGAAAAATGTGCTCCATAGTTCAAAGAAACCCAAGAAACATTGAGCCACATTTATACCATCATGGGCTTGTCAAAATACTAGTCGAAGAACAGTTAAAGGCCAAAAGGGATACTTGGGAAAGATTTCTTGTGAGAAACCACTTCCAAGAGGCAGGAGAAGCCTCTGTGCCTAGAAAGAGTAGAAGAAAAAGAGAAGAGGTTACCCCAGAAACTGTTGTCCAAGAAGAAATTGTCCAAGACCTTGTTGAAGAAGAAAATGTTACCCATAACTCTGAGGAAGAAATTGACCTTGAGCCTACTGTAGACATTGACCAAACAGCCCAAGGAATCATTACAGAGACCCTGCAAGAAATATTACAAGAGGCTGTTCAAAAGAAAAAGGAGAGTAGGAAGAAACAAAAGAAAGATAAAGGAAAAACTATAGCCCAGGAAACCTACCTCACTCCTAAAAATTCCTGTGAAGAGGACACTCAGCCATTGGCACATAGGTTGGCCCAACTTCATGAGGCTACCCTTTCCAAGAAGATGCAAAAACGGAAGCAGAAGCAACCAAAAGAAAAACAGAGCATCACCACCGTGAGGAGGAGCAGCAGGTTACAAGGCAAAATGAGGGCCACAAAGAACAATGAGTCATTCTTTATTGACTTGGGCACACCTTAAAAGGTTGCTACAAAACTTGACTTTGAGAAAAGCCCTCCACATGTTGAGCAGGTTGAGACTAGTCCTCCACGTGAGGAATGTCCTTTTGAGCATGAACTTGAATTTGAGCATGAGCCTAGTCCAAAGAGGTCATCGGAGATTGACCCAGATCAACAAAGATTATATAACTACTTGGAGACATTAGAACAAGCTGCTGCTAGTCCAAGCACTGTTCTACCTCTTGAACAACAGGTTCAATCACTGAAGCAAGAAGTATTTGAGCTAGAGGTACTAAATCACCACATCAAACAGGAAAATGAAAAACTGAAGGAAAAGAGCAATGTGGACAAGATGGTTCACGATAATACAATGCTTCATATGGGTCTCTGGCAAAAAGAAAACAAAAAGCTAAAGAAGAAATGCAGGGAGCTAAGCAGAGATTTGATCAATTTAAGATTCAGATGCTTGATGAAAAGACCAAGAGTCAGTATTGCTACACGGATGAAGAGGAGAAGACTAGATGTCTTAGCAGAGGCATCTCACCAGGTGGACTAAACAATATTTTCATTGCATGAGGACATGCAACACCCTCGCAGTGGGGGTATGTAGAGCCTCTAACTTGCACCTATTTATCCATCATAACCTACAGCTTTTCCTCACTTATCCCTCTCTTTTGCCCTATTTTCCTCATAAACTTACCCAGATCATTACATTTGATGTCTTTAAGCATGATTGGTTGACTTTGCTAAATGTTTGACAGTTTGTCTAGATTTTTGTCATATGCACAGAGTTTCCGCAGCTGTCTGGCAATTCTGCAGCCATTCAGCAATTCTGCAGCCTTTTCATTGATCTCCATGTTCCACGTGTCATTTTGAAAAACAAATCACATGGGCACGTGGGAATGAAGGTGTTGAAGGTTCCTGTGCTATTGGCTTGGTCAACAACGCCACGCATACCTCCGGTCAACGAGGATCCAACTTTGGTCAACAAAGCCAGCTCAAACGGTGTTGCGTGAGCTGAAAGGTTACGTCACTCCAGATGGCAACTCCTCCACTCTACACAGGTCATGGGAGACAGGATACAACCTTGGATTCAACCTCCATGACGACCGTACCTTCCAGATCACCCACGGACCTATTGACGTGTTGCTGAACCATTTAATTATCATGTTGTCAGTTAATTTTCAGTTTCATGTTTTACGCAGTAGGCAGTTGTTTACTCGCTTATAAAATCCAGCGTCTGCGCACGCTTAAGGATTAGTCTTTAGTTGTTTTGTTTATGTAATTGCTACGCTTTTAGTGAGCACAGAAACTCTGTTTTGAAGCTGTTGTTTCAACACCTTTTGACTGTAATTTCTGCATCATGAAATAATAGAAGACTGCTGTTTGACTCTTTTACGTAGCTGATTTTTCTTTGGGCTTTGTGGATGGAGGGCCCCCGTTCATAACAACCTTTGTACAGTAATTTACTTTTATGTTCTTGCCATTTCCTCCTTTTGAATTCAGCAATTTCCCTTTTCTTTAACACATGTACATATTTGATTTAATTTCATTGTCATTTCATTTCCAGCATTTACTTTAAACTGATCAGGATTGTCTTTTGCAGGTGTTAGCCCGGGATTGTGTGTCTTTGTGTATTTTCTTTATCTCTAATAGTATTTTCAGTTTTCATATTCATAGTTGCTACCTTTACTCTGTTTTCCTAGTTGATTTCTAGTTTAAGTTTCTCAAGTTGTATGTTAACATATTGATGGTCTCTTTATCATAAGCTGTTCATCTCTAAGAGATCAGAATACTGATAAATTACAGCTTGCTTTGAGTACTTTTTAGACTTATCTCTAACTACTTCTTAATCGTGTTTCACATAATACTATATGTTGGAAGCAGAGAGTTAGGAAGAGTTAAACATTATAACTAGTCTTTAAAGTAGTTTTTCTTATCTTTTTATTGCAGCAACATGAGTAGTGACTAGTGCTATTAGAAAGTGGTTTTTCTATTTTGCTTTCAGTTTCATTTCAAGTTATTTCTTTCAACCTTTTTCCTTGCAAGTTTAGAAGGTAGTTAGAAACCACCAGTAACACACACTCACTCATTTAGAAATCACCTTACACACACTATCACTCATCTGTTTCTAAAATCTCCATTTCATCTTAGGAAGATAAATTAACCACCAACAACACCCCCAAACGGCAAAAAGATTTAAGAGGTTGCCTAAGTACATATAGTACACCTTCACTTCATCAGCTTACGAGCCCCGGGTTGACAATTAATGAAATCAATTTAGAAACACCAAATTGACCAAACAATTATATGAAGATATTGTATTGTAACCCTTGATAGTTTGTTTTATGTCTCCAACCATGGTCTCTAATTTGAACTTGGGCATGATAAATCACTTCAGTCCTCAAACATCGTTTCTGACTTTGTACTTTAGGGGGAAATATGTTACACGACATTTTTTCACCATTAGGCAAATAACCACTAATTCAAATCTCTCACTATCTGATGAAGTGTTCCAAGCATTCTCTACAATGTTGGAACAAAAAAAGAATGCTAAATAAAATAAGAATCATCGATTAAATTTCTCAAAAAACCTATTTTTAAGCACTTGCGAAATTTCCCTAGCCATTGCCTATGCAAGTGCAGTTTTGACCATTATGCAATGTGAAATCATACGCTCTGTCTTCCACTAAATATTGTGTAAAACTCTTAATGAAGATAAAAATAAAAAGTGATTTCTAGAAGCTTTTTTGGAGGAATATTTCCAAACTAAATGCCTTGAGCCCCTACATACTTGGGCCTCATCCCTTTGTTCATGGAGCCAATTCCCTCTCTTTGTGGAACCCCAATCCACCTCTTTATGGATCTCATCCCTTGTGAAGAGGATCCAAAACCTCCTCCTCTTGGCCTATAAATTCAACATAGACCAGATGGTAAGGGGGGGACTTTTTGAATGTAAACATATGTTGTTGGATTGGGGCTCAAAGATTATCACTCAAGGAAGGATTGGAGACTATTTGGAAGAGGGCTACAACCTCAATGCCAAGGGTGTGTTTCTCCTTATTTAATACTAATACGAAAGAAAATTTATTTCCCACTGTATTGTTCAATGGAGCTGATGTATTATGTGTTTACTTCCATTTTTCCATTGATAATGATATTGGGTACTAGTTTCCTTGATATCTAGTATGTGTTTTATTGATTCATTTACCTATCATATGCGTTTGATCCTTTTTTGTTATTATGTTTGTATGTATGTATTCTAAGCATTGAGGAGCTGCATCAAACCATAGAGAGGATCTTAATCAGGAATTTCATTTGAAAGGTATGGATTTCATATTCCAACATTCTTCCTTATGACCCAATAGGAATGAAATCAAGGAAAGATTGACTATCTTGTTTGTTTGTTAATAGATTCAATCATTGAATCTAGGGAGATTTCTCTTGTTTGTAAAAGCTATGTTTCTGCCGTAATAACATCCTTTCTCAAATTCTGAATCATTTTTTTTTTTTTTATGGAACGCAACATAAAGGGATTTGTGGAGGAGGTGCAGCAGTATGCCATAAAAGGCATTCACACTTATAATTCTGGATACATATAGGGGAAGGATCAAATACAAAATCATGTATCATTGCGTGTTGGATTCTCCTTTTAATGATGGCCTCCAAAATTGACAGATTACAAATTTATGGGGATTCAAAATTTATAATGAATTAGTAAAATGGTGCCTCAAAATTGAATGGCCTAAAATTAAAAAAATGGATGGATAGAATAGTAGGTCTGACAAGGAACTTTGTTGACCTAAGGTTTAAGCATATTTACATAGAATGTTATCATAAGTTTTATTCTTTGTCTAAGAAAATTCTTACAATTCAAGTTGGATGTATCCACATTCAAGAAAGGCATGGTAATGAAGTTTTAAGGGATGGAAAACTCACGATGACATGAAGGCATCATCTTATTGATGGTTTGTCTTAATTTCCTTATATTATCTCACTTTGCTCTTGATGAGGCTTATTTTTAATGGGAGTCTTTATTTTTTGTTCTGATCAGTAAAATGGAGATGGATAGACTCCTTACAGATCAAAACTTTATAGAGTGTACTACTTGATTCTACTGGTTTCTATGCCAGTTCCTAAAAGCATCTGAGGACATTGATGTCTCTTTTTGGAAAAACTAATGGACATATATCGGTTACATGTTGCAATATGTACTTCTTTTTAACTCTAACAAAAATGTGTTTACTCTTTTATGGAAAAAAATAGGATTATATGTTAAAAGTAATTGCTTCTTTTAAATATAAATATTTAACTAAAATTTTATATTAGGAAAAAGACTATACATTTTGATCATTTTTATTGGGAAAATATTATATTTCTTATTTTCACTTTCTCGAATAACTTGTGTAAATATTTGAATTCTTATAATGTGTTATTTACATAATCCCAATTTATAAGAAAATATCTATATTTATATTTATATATTATGTTTATAAAATATCATTTTCTCAGTGTCTTATAATTATCATATATTGAGAGGATCAATTTTTTAAAAGTGAAAAAAATTTCCTTAAGTTTTTTCGAATTTATAAAGGGTTTTAGCTTAATGGACTTGATTTTTGTGGGTGAATGACAAATCCATCATTAATATGTATCATCAATAAATCTATTTAGATATGTGGATGGTAAAAGAAAGAAGCGATGGGATCAACATGAATACACTTGGACATAAATGTTCTCTTTTGAATACACATGCATTCTTAAATATCCAACTTTCCCATTCCTCAAATGGCCACCAAGGAAACCAAATCAACACTAAGGAGAATAGGAGAATGAATGTTAAAAAATATGCACTCTAAGAATGCACATGCCTCATAGGAGCGCACACATTATTGTAAGGCATATTTAGAAAACATTTGTTATTGGGTTGTTTTACCAATATATTGTACAAGAAACTTTATGGGAGATTGAGAAAATTTAGGGCAAAGAATTTAGGAGATCTTGACCATTGTTGGAAAACTCTATTAACATGGTCTTCATTACATTCCTAGTAGGTATATTTATGGAATTTGTTTTTTTGTTTTAATAATTTGTTTAATTGGAAAAGTAAAGTAAATTGCATTTCCCCTTGTTAAATTGCAGGACATTTTATTAATATGGGACCTAGTCAAAACCCAAACCCAACGTCACATAACAATGAAACACCAACTATAACCCATAATTAGTAAGCATTAACATGAGAATTTATGTAGGGTTCCCTCCTAAAACCCTCATACTTGACTTGAAAAATACCATAGATCCCTCTTATTTGTCGCTAACCACTTCCCTAGACACAATTGTATCTTCCATTCCAAATTCCCAAGAACAATTATGTAATATGTCTAATTACAGGGCCAAAATGTTGCATTTTATAGGATAGGTCTACATAAATACATAATTAGAGACCTAAACATTTCAGAACAATAAATAATGGCATTGTTTATTGAAACAAGAACCCAATTATAGCTAGAAATCACAAAGAAGTGAATTTGTAAGGACTAATACACCTACCAACCTTTCATGTACTATTAGATGGATAGGTGGTTCATGGCATTTGGAATATGTCTGTTCAGTAATAAAGAGTTGCATTTTTATTTCCATTAGGAAATTATGGGAAGAGATTATATTGGGTGTCAATGTGAACTACATTAACAAAGGTGAATTCCAATGGTTAAGTCATGGGTTGCATAGGATAGAGAAAAATCTTGCCATGACCTAGCATTAGGTTCTTATCCTCTTACGTGGATGCATAACCCCCATACCTGACATCCTCCATAAGTAAAGAGAATTAGAAAATATTAGACCTCTAAAGAAACCTTGAATCATAGCTTAGTGCAAGATAGCACTTTCATAGTATTATGCTGCCAAGAGTGACCTAAAAGTGTTATTTCTAGAGTGGTTTGGCTTGTTGCTACAAACTCTAGTAGGATTTGAAGAGGGGAACCCTATAAGGCTAATACTAGACCAAGTAACAACAATGGGATGATGGTCCATTGTTAGTATAGCCAAAACACCCTACTCTTTTTGGATTTTCTCCAATGGGAGAAGTATATGTACATGATAAGGTCACCGAGTAAGTATTCTGCGGCTCTATGGGCAAGGAGACATAAGGGGTCTTCAATGGAAAGACACAATTTATACTCAAGGATCTAAGAGGAGGCAATACACTTTCCTTGAAGAGAGACCTACTAAATGCAATATAATACCTAATGATTGATTGATGAGTTGATAGTGGGGATGGCCAAAGGCCAAGGTGAAGACAAAAGGGTTTCCAACAATATATTCCAACAAAGCCAAGGTACAAGAAACCCTCAAGAAGCCCCCCAGTTGAGGCTAAATCCAAATTGGGCTTTGTCTTAGGGCAAGAAAATTTAAGGATAAAATTGAAGTGAATTCATACCAAGGGGGTTGATTTTGAGGAAACTAACTATACCTTTAACATTTAGAATCTCCAATCCCAAAAATCCTTCTTCCTTAGAAATTCACACCATGTCATAGTTTTGACGCTGGGCCTTAAAGGGGAGGAATTAGGGAAAGAAAGAGAGATAAAATTTATGGTTAAAAATTTTAATTGATCACCTACAAGGACTAGTCCTAGGGTTACTATAATCTATGGGCTCTTAAAATTGATTTACTTTTGAGAATGAGTAAGGATATATGGATACCCTAACATTATAAACCTAACCATGACCTTTCTAAGGGATAAAACTTCACTTGGGAGAACTAGCATGAGATCTCCAATGGGATTATCATTCACATATCAAACTATGAGTAATGCATGCAATAATTTTACATAGTTTCCATTCAATTGATATTTACCAAATTAAGGGCTTCAATTTAACTTAGATCAACAATTTCTTCCATACATTAGACATGAAAAAATAGAAATATGTAATAAACATAGGAATTACAAGATAATATGCATGTACAATCCAAATATTGATCCAAAGTGACATCTCCAAAGGAAAATAAATTCTAGGGAAATTTTTTACTCCAATAGATAACATATTTCCCATTAGGCAAGAGGTTGCAAATATCAAGGGAGGTTGAAATTTTGAATCCAAGTGATGATGAGAATTCAAGTGTCTTGTCCTCTATTTATATGAAGAGAAATAGATAAATTAATCCTAAAATACCCTAATCAACAAGTACAATAAGAATGATGAGGTGGGTGACAAGTCAACCCACTAGCCTAAGTATTAAACATAAGAATTTTCCCACACATGTGAGTTGTTGGGCTAGGAGTGCTGACACCATCCAGTTGTAGGGATATATGAGAAATGTGTTAAGCCATTTTGGTGCCAAACTAGGTGTATAAGCCTTTTAAAATCATCCTCTGAGGCTTGGCACTAAAATCTATATTAATTCCCCTTTCTGGACCCCAATTTTTATCTTGGACCATAAAGGTGGTCTCATAGGTCTTCAAATAGCCATAGTGTCAATATTTTATCAAACATTGAGGACTTCCAAGATGGTGATAGTCCTCGCATGTCTCAAGGACTGAGACCATCCTCATTTCGGCCATTGCTTAGCTATTATCCATCATGAATTGTTAAGCTAGATGGGGGTGCATTGGGTCCAAGTGCATCATCCGAAAAAGTCATCATGTAGGGAAAAGTGTCAACATGTTGTGGGTGCTAGAGGTGCCAAAGGGTGTGTATGATACTCTACTACTACGTGGATTCCCATGACTCTCATCTCTTCATCTATGAATGTCAATATACTTCTCTGGAGGTTGAGACCCTAGTTACAATGCCTAAGTCATGGTTGTGGAACCACCTAATAATCACATCACAAAGTCTAGAAAGCAACAAATTATTCTGTACAGTAATCATTTTTGCATCTAAGAAGACCAAACTTGAGAGTTATTGGATATTTGACACATGAAATAAGGCTTTCCTTCCAAATTGGAGGATTTAAACTCAAAATGGTGTTTCCTCCATAGGTAGGATTAGCTAAAGGACAACCCTATTAGGTGTTTCTAGCCCCCAAGGGGAAGCGTCATTTCCTCAGTACACCGTTCAATTAATATGTGTAATGTGAGAAATCATAGTAATAGAGGGGAGAAGACTTCATAGCCAAGTTCCATGGTCAAGGGGGCCAACATGATGGGGATCCATAACTTTATTATATAGATGTGAGGAGGGATCAATTGTGGATGCATGAGTTACCAACCTAGCCTTTGTGTTTCCACCCCTCTTATGTGCCATTTAATTTTTCCTGATTTCTATTTATAATAATGTTGGTAGCTCAAAGGGTTAGAGCTTGCTTTATATACTGCATAACATTTTTACTATCCCTTGATGATGAGGCATCTAATTTCCCCTCTAGGTTGGGACATGCAAAGGGTTCTTTCATGATGTATAGGTGAAACGTGATCCTTAGGAAGCAGGCTATGGCCATAATGGGTGAGGTAGAGGTTAGGTGAGGATTTTTCCCTCATGCTAATGTGTATTTCCCATCCATATTTAGAATTTTTATCTTACTGTTGTGTCCATTATTTTCTCTTTCCTTTTATTCTAGATGCATAAACCACTTACGCGCAAGTTTCGAGCCCTAGCTAGTTATGACAATGTGTGGGTGCCAAATATCAGAGAACCAATAGTCAGTTGAACATAAAAGAATGGAGGTGAAATATAGGGTTTATAATGTAAGATGGAAAGTGTTAAGTATGGAATTGGGATAGATGGGACACAGTATCTCAATCTAGGATTCCCAAGTAGTGTCGCTCCTATACTCATTGGGCCATTATGGGATGTCCCACTGGACTAGGGTTGAATATTAACCCCACATTTAGGGTAAGGTAACAAGGTCACAATCAAACCCCCTCCATCTTCAAGGTCACCCCATAATGCATGCCAAAATCAAAAGGAACAAAAAGGCATAAACACTCGATTGGAAAATGAGTTAAGTACGTTTTGATCATAAGCCCACCATTGTTCATGTTCTCCTATGAGATGGGTAACCAGTCATATGGTAGATACATGGTGGATACATGTGGCATAGATGAAAAGTGGTACGTCATTGACTAGTGGTGGTTATCAAGGGCTACTCATTGGTTGGCTAGCTAGAAGTGAAGTGTTGGAGAACAATTCTCCTACGGGATCAACCACTTTTGGTGGGTAACATCTAGCTCCAATGCGGACATGACCTAAATGTAGAGCACATGATCCACCTACTTGAATGAGGAGTTGATGAGAACTCCAAATATCCCTAGGATCATAAACCTATAGCCTACACATTTCAATCAAACATGTTTTGGAGTATGTGTACTAGGTGTAGGGGTATCATGCATGCTTTATATTATAGTATAAATTGACACCAAAAATAAAAACTAATCTAAATGAAATGTATTATATATGAAACATGATAAAAATTATTTTATCATATAAAAAAAGTATGCAATGCACCTACAATACTATGTTGATATGTATACATTGGTCAAACTATAATCATATAATTAATGCAACCAACATATTATAAAATCAATATGACTCCCTTTTCCCATATAATTAATCATGGAATAGTGCAAACCCATCATGACAACTATCTATATGGTATTCATATGTTGAATCTCAAGGGTAAGGGGTGGATAATGCTATGGAGCTGCTTCTGGTTATGAACCAAAGGATACTACAAATGGGGGCAGAATTAGAGAAAGCTCTGTAGGACAAGCAAGGGGAATCAGCCTCCCAGCCCCCTCAAGCTTCAACAAATCTTGAACCTGCCCCTCCAACACAAGCAGCAGCAACCCCTCCTGCTATTCCAACACCTACTACAGCTACATCAGCAACATGAGCAATAGTAGAAGCAACAACAGCAGCAGAATCCAGCATGGACATGGAGGAGTTGATGAAGGCTGTTAAAGAGCTGGAAACTCAAGTCACTGAAATAAATATTGCCAAGGAAAAACTGGCCAAGATGGAGGCCAGTTATGACAAATAAAAGATGACAGTGGCAGAAAAGGAAAGAGAAATAAAGGCCTTGGAGGCCAAAGTGAAAACTCTGGAAAAGGAGTTGATTTTAGGTAAAACCCTAGCAGAAATAAAGAAGACTATTTGGGCCAAAATTGGCCAATATATACAGGACCAATGGAGGTCCATTTAGGCAATTTTTGAACAAGTTGAGGTAATAGATCTAGCTCATGTGGAGATTCAGAGAGCCAGGACAGCCCTGGGAATAATGCCCGAGGAGGCCACCAGAATGATTCATTTCCTCAATAACCACACTAGAGAGGAATTGGCTGCTCTACAAATAAGCAGCAGAACAGATACAATCCTCACAGCCAAAAAGGTATTGACCTTGAGGAATTTTACTCAAACATTGGAGAGGAAGTGTCAGGAGATGAAGGCAGAGATAGATGAATTTAGAGCTAAAATGGCTATACTAAAGGACAAAGGACTGCCAAGCCTAGTGAGTGGCATAGGACAGCTGCTGTCATATAATCAGTATATGAGAAGGATCAACAATTATGTTGAAAACCATATCACTGCATCCAGCAGCTCCACAGAAGAAGCAGGGCCTCCCTCTGGGCAATCTCTCTATGACAAGCTGGAAAATCTGTTCTTTATTGAACGTGAAATAAATCATCTGTTCGAAGTCCCTCCAAACTTTTACAGACATATAGAGGCAGATGAAATAGTGGTAAAAATAAGGAGGCATCAGCTACCCCCAGCTGATTGGTGGCAAGCAATGCTGGAGATTTTGCCCAGATAATTCCACTTTGCTTTTTACCTTTTTTGAGAAAAATCAAAGTCTACAGTTCAGCAGGCAGATCAGAATACAGGTACAGAAAGCAGCCGTACAGGTGACTCAGCAATGCACCCAGACAACAGGCTAAATTAACGCGGAGTTAAAGGCACAGCTACAGCCTACTTTCCAGAGCCATAAAGTCAAATCTAACTGACAGAAAAATATCAGTTATCTCAGCATTAAATGCTATATTTATGTTGTCATTTACTTTTTGTAAGAGAGTTGGTGGTGAAATTTATTGCACAATAACTCTCTACTGAGATATTTTATACCCTATTTTGTATATATATCCCCTCAGAACGCATTGAGGGTCAGTTGTAGTGTAATTCTTTCTGAAGAGATCTTTTGTATTCCGGAGACTTTTTGATAATACAAATTGCTGATGGAGATTTCTGGTTCCGACGCTGTCTGAAGATGGATATGTAAAGCTCTTTTTTGTTGCAGAATTCCTGTGTCATTTGGTGAATCAATAAGTTTCTCTTCACTGTGTATGTGTTTCCTGTGTATTCCATAACTCTTATGTTTTCATAATCTTAGTAAGTAGAGAAAAAGAATAGCCTAGGATTTGTTTCAAACACCCTATGCTCAATCTCTATTTCTAAATACGTTTTCTTCTGGATTAGCCATAGATATGAATTCTTAATTGCTCATGTCTGAACTTATCCTATCATGGTGAATACTGTTTAAGAATTCTTAACTGCTCTTAAGCAATACCTTCATGCTTCTTCATTTAGCGTAGTGAAAGATTCTTAATTGCCTTTCACTCACTAATTCCATAATTTTCATCATCAAATCTGATAAATTGTTTCACATATGCCTAACTTTCTCTGCAGCAACACTCTGTCTTCATAAATCCACTTTCGAAAGCACAAATACCTCAACTCCATTGCCCAATGGAACAAACTATCCTGTAATCTGTATCTCAGTTCTATCTGAATTCACCAACCCACCAAATTCAAACAAACAGTGCACCATAACTAGCCTAAAACATTCATCAACAAAGCTAAACTATAAAGAGAGAGCCCTCTCTGGTTGCACGTAGGCTAGGACCTATAGCTAAAAGATTGGTCAGTGGTTACCTCGGTCGTATTCCCTTTAGGAAGTAGGGAACAACCTGAGTGATAACAACGTGATGGAGAAATAATGGAGAAGAATTATCAACCCCTTTATGTCTTTGAGAGGGGTTTGTTCTTCATGCTTTACCAGCATGGCCCTAGTTGTACCATTGAGGATGATAGCAGAAAATAGGAAACATCTGATGAAGCTCATTAGATTTTTTTGAAGGATAGGCCAAGTTATCCACTTGAAGGTAGGGGATTTTGGTTCTTATATAAAATGAGGATTGTGCCTTACCTTGCATCATCTATGATGATAAGGAAGATAATATTGTTGATGTGTTAGGGCCATCTTTATATCTTCCCATTATCACCCCTTAGTCATATTTGGATCCCATGAAGGTTAAGCATAATGGGCCATTGTTCCATTTCCTTTTTGAGCTTAATTATCATCACATGTAGCTTGGCCAACCATCTCACCCATTATGTCACTCAGATCATGTCCTTGACAGCATCAAGGAGAGTTGTATGTCTGAGGTGGCTCTTCAATGAAATCTCATGAGCTTGATCAGTGACTACTACATACTTAGGTTTCAAGAGAAGATTCAATGGTCACACAAATATTCCTCTTTCCCCTCTTCATGGTTGTATTGGGTCATTATATTACTTTTCATCTATATTAATTCTTTAATGGTGGAAAAAATGGATGAATCGACTCATAGGGCCATTTTTACTGGTGAGTCCTAGTTTGGTAAATCAAGTTTTGAAACCTTTTGGGAGAATTTTTATGCATCAAAAAAAAATTTAGGGTAAAATTTTTTTCACTTTAGCGATGTAACACTTTTCATATTCTTCCCACAAGTACCTTTCCAACGGTGTAAAAATATCCTCAATGCAAGTATATATTCAAAATTTCTGCCACTCATAATTTGACCTTCCTGTTTTCACCTTTATAATTCAAGAGGATACCATGTTAGCCCCCATTATTCATGGAAAAGTGCCTAGCCATCTGAATGTGATGAAGAATAATATAGAAGGTTCCATGTTGTAACTATGGTTAAGATTTGAGGTAGTCAAATATGTTAAACACACATGGGCAGCAAGAGAAATATGAAAGATAAATCATGAGAGTACAATTTTTATTAACAAGAGATATACATTTATAGTACATTGTTATGACCATTGGGTTCCACATCCGAAGGTCTCTTAGACTACTTTGTCTATTCGGCTTAAACACTAACCCATTGAGGATGAGGTGTCCAACATTCCCCCCCCTTAATCCGAAGGGTTATGAATGAGTCCAAGAAGAGAGTTGTAATACAAAATGTGCAAAAATGCATGGCAGCATTAGGCTGAATGTGCTCTATTAAATGTTGGTATAAAGGGTGGTGGTTTAGGGATGATCACCAACACTGGAATGCTTAGTGCAGTTCCCGGAACTCTTCCAAAACTGGCAAGAAGCTGAAGTCTTTTGCTAGAGGAGGTTCTCCTATTGTTTTGAAGAGGGAAACCTTCAACCAATAAAGGGAGGTCTCACCCCGCATAAAAGGGAGAACTTCAACCTGAAAAGGTATGTCTCAACCTGTGATGGTTTGAGGATGACCCACAACTTTGGAATGCTTAATGCAATTCCTGGAGCTCTTCCAAAACTGGAAAGAAGCTGGAGTCTTCTGCTAGAGGAAGTGTTCTCACTTTTGTTCCTGGAATTCTTCTGAAACTGGCAAGAAGCTGAAGTCTTCTGCTAGAGGAAGTGTCTCAGATTGCCAACTTAAGGCATGTTCACGAGCATCTTTGTATCTGGCTACAACTCTGAAACTCGTGTGGCAAGTTGTGGCTCAGGCTCGCTTGATGTGGCTTTGAAGCTTGTAGATGACCATCATTTCCCCCCCTGCCAGATACAAGGTGAGATGATGGAGAAAAATAAACTGCAAGACTGTTCAATAATCTGGAACAACTTCTGACATGTGTTTGGAATATCTTCTTGGCTGTTGATGCCCATTTCCAAGAAGCAATCCATCCAAGATGAATCTTTGTTCTTGCAGGATGTTTGTTTTTGAAGCATCTGTGTGAATGATGGCTAGTTTTATGATAGTGCTTACATGGATGAAGATCAAAACAGTGATCTTTCAAATGGCCAACTTGATCACAATGTTGGCATTTCACAATCTATTGTTGTTGTTGTTGCGGTGGAAGAGGAGTATAATCTGGAACATCTGGAGGTGAATTGTCATGAATAAATCCAACACTTTGAAACTCAATGGGCTTTGAGTAGTCTAGAATATGAAACGACAAGTCCTTGTCATATCCAAGACCAATTCTGTGCTTGTTGTGGACAAGTTATTCCCAAGGTTTGATGATGGGCTTGGGAAGTGCAAACTGAGTTTCTGCATCTGCATGTACAACTGCTGCTTTATTGGATACTAAATCTGCTTTATTGACTTGCTTCTGATGGGTTGCAGTCTCAATGTTCTGAACAGAAACATGTCCAGAATGATGATTCCTTTGTTTTAATTCTTCCTGTTGAAGCTGAGATTCAAGTTGTAAAAAGTCAATCTTTTCATGTACATCTTGTAAAAAACTATGAATATCAGTGAGAAAATCCTTGTTGATTTTGATTGTATTATCCATAGTAGAGAGTATTATATTGTCCACTAACTCTAATATTGCACCAATTGGAGCCATTTTTAACCTCAAAAAATAGTAAAACAATGAGGAAAAGATGGACACCAATTTCTCTTTTATATAAACTTATGGAAACAACTTCAAATCAATCAGCTTGCAATAGATTCAACACATAAAGAATGGTGATATTCGGAAAATAGACTCCTCATTCAAAAATGAATTTTCTTCAATTCACCTGAGAATTTCAGTTCCAACAAAGCTACAAGCAATTTAGGCCTCAAAAAGATATTTTCATGTACCAGCCTCGAATCCAAGGGAACTTGTCCTGGCAACAACTTCAATCTAGTTCAATAACAATCTCTGATATGAACAACCTTTAAGAAAAAACACCAATTCGATCTACAAGGGATAGTCTTGGCTTGAAAAAATTTCCACTGAACTCCTAAATAATGCCAAATTGCTGCAACTTTAGAGAATATAAATAGTCCCCAATTCTTATGAACATTGAACTCTGTCATTCCCAAAAAACCCCCAGCATGATCACTTTCAAAGCAGAAATGATGGCTATCAAAAGGCAATACCCTTGTGGATTATCTTCCTTTCGAATGCAAGTATCGAAATTAATAAAATAATTAATTGAAGTACCTACACCAACACTTCTTCAGATATATCTAAGTCAAGAGACAAACGAATTGTTGAAGATTCACACACCTTCTTGCTCAACTGGTTGAAAAGATTCCCTCAATATAAAAATTTATGATATTCCTTTAAGTTTATTGTCTCAAGCATCAAAATGATGAATACTTCATTTATTCATACCCATGTCTTAATTCCCTCATTCTTTAATCACCAACATTCACATGTGTTTATAAAAATCATCCCAAATTACAATCTACATTTCTAATCCCCGTTTACATGCTTTCATATCAAATAAACATCATTCAATCCAAAGTCCAATCTTGTACATGCGCCTTTTAAGATCAGATTTCATTTCACAATCAAATTTCAACCAAACAAATGCCCTATGCGTTAAGACTGAGTCTGGCAATTTAATACGATCATATATCATTTACATGCATTATAACTTTATGCAACCACCATCATATCTTACCCATTTGAATCAATCTCTGGACTGCGCCTTCTGACTCATTAATTCTGCACCAAATATTAAAAATGTGCGTTTTCCCAATCTACTTAACAAGCTCATAAAATCAAATGCCCATGCTTATTATACCATATACCATATGAATGTTTTAGATCAACATTTTATCCTCCAAACTCAACACAAATTGAATCGATTCAAGACTCTGGAAAATGCAGATCAGTTTAAAACACTTATCGATTTCAACCAGCCTCTGATTAAAATCGAATACCAACACAATAAACTTACCTCTCCTTATTCAAACTTGCAACACGCATTATCAACTCAACATTCAACGCTATCATACATTGAATTCTCCAGCGCTTACTGTTTTGAATTCTCACAACAGCCCTTCAAAAATTCAACACTTTGCTGGACTCCACAAAATTTGTGACTATACGCTGGACCATTCTACAAACTCAGTTCAATACCATATACCATATGACAGTTCAACGCATATACAAAAGAAGTGTATACCAAAATAAAACCGCAGAGCCCCTTCAATGCATTCAACGCATTCAAATGGAAACCATTCAATATATACCATCATTCAATAGTGTTAATATGGTTCAACATTAATGTATAAAGCAATACATGTATATCAGAGTGGCACAGCAGATTCATTCAACAAAACAGCGTTAATACGCATTCATGACCCCTTTTTCACATCTGTCTCCCACGCAGAGATATCATTCAATAAACTGTTGATACTACACATAATTCAAACGTTGTGTTAAAATGGGATGGCGTTACCATAAGCATTCATATGGTACCATTCAACTTTGAACATAACGCATTTAACCTTCGAACCATACACATACCATTCAACAGTGTTTATATTCAAAAACCATACGCATACCATTCAACTTCGAACATAACGCATTGAACTAGAGTTGAAAACTTCAGACCTTCATCGATGGTGGCGTATCTTTACAGTGGCACCGTAAGGCCTCAATGCTAAAACAGGAAATGATAGTGCCATAAAAAATTGATAGTATGCGCAGATGTGCAGTGCTGGCAGAGGCAGGTTATTTCAGGTCTGAGGCGAATAAGGCGGAGTTAGAGGTCAGGTAACGCATAACTGACATATATATAGAGACCACAAAACAAGTGGCTCAAATTGGAGCAGGACCAGCAGTCGCCCGCTCTGATACCATGTTAAACACACATGGGCAGCAAGAGAAATATGAAAGATAAATCATGAGAGTACAATTTTTATTAACAAGAGATATACATTTATAGTACATTGTTGTGATCATTGGGTTCCACATCCCAAGGTCTCTTCGACTACTTTGTCTATTCGGCTTCCACACTAACCCATTGAGGATTAGGTGTCCAAAAAAATATAACCACTCGTAGGCTATTGAGTCATGTTATAATTAGGCCATGAGGAGGAAGAGGCGTCCATTATTTTCAAGTGAATTTTTTCCATATATGAGAAAAATAGCTGAGAAACATAGGATATAGAGCACAAAAAGTTGATTTGTGCATTTCAGTATCCCAAAACCCATATGCCATACTTTTTTGTACTCTCAACCATTTTATATTGATAGAAAGAGAGTAAAGAGACCTCACCTTCCAAGTAGGTTTTCCATTGAAAGGGTTTCCCATGTCATCCCTCATGTGAAATAATGGTTTGTGAGTTTTTATTTTTTTATTCCATATTTTCTATATAATTTTAGTTTACATACATACATAATTAGCTATAATCTATAGATTTGGAAATACAAAGAAAAATAAAACCCTAATAGTGTAGATTCCATATTTTGAAATATAGTTTTATCAGATTGCTTGTGAAAATATTTCCAATGTATTATTTATGACAATTTTTAGATCACATCATCCACGAATTCTTTTTAGGAGGCATGGTCTTCTTGTTTACCCACCCCTTACCCTCCAGATTCAACATATGAATACCATATAGATAGTTGTCATGATGGGTTTGCACTATTCCATGATTAATTATATGGGAAAAGGGAGTCATATTGATTTTATAATATGTTGGTTTCATTAATTATACGATTATAGTTTGACCAATGTATACATATCAACATAGTATTGTAGGTGCATTGCATACTTTTTTTATATGATAAAATAATTTTTATCATGTTTCATCTATAATACATTTCATTTAGATTAGTTTTTATTTTTGGTGTCAATTTATACTATAATATAAAGCATGCATGATACCCCTACACCTAGTACACATACTCCAAAACAAGTTTGATTGAAATGTTTAGGCTATAGGTTTATGATCCTAGGGATATTTGGAGTTCTCATCAACTCCTCATTCAAGTAGGTGGATCATGTGCTCTACATTTAGGTCATGTCCTCATTGGAGCTAGATGTTACCCACCAAAATTGGTTGATCCCGTAGGAGAATTGTTCTCCAACACTTCACTTCTAGCTAGCCAACCAACGAGTAGCCCTTGATATCCACCACTAGTAAATGACGTGCCACTTTTCATCTATGCCACATGTATCCACCATGTATCTACCATATGACTGGTTACCCATCTCATAGGAGAACATGAACAATGGTGGGCTTATGATCAAAACGTACTTAACTCATTTTCCAATCGAGTGTTTATGCCTTTTTGTTCCTTTTGATTTTGGCATGCATTATGGGGTGACCTTGAAGATGGAGGGAGTTTGATTGTGACCTTGTTACCTTACCCTAAATGTGGGGTTAATATTCAACCGTATTCCAGTGGGACATCCCATAATTGCCAAATGAGTATA
>APFE030336262.1:1631-39899 GCA_000404065.3 Pinus taeda
ATTGTTATTTTTGTGGCTTTATATTATTATTGTTAGGTCGGCTCGGTTATATTGTGACTCCTTAGACTCCTATATATAGAAAGGAGTTTTTATCATTTGTATCATGCAAGAATTGTTCATTTATGTAATGTAAAGGAGGTTTCCCCCTCGAGGAGGCTGAATTCTAAGGCATTGATCTATCTTTTCTATCTTTTCTTGAGTTGGTTTCATAACATAGAAACTGTGTATGTCACCGCGATGTCTATTTTTGAACATAAATAATATGATCTAATGATAATCAACGCCACAAGGTTCAATGTTGTCATGGTTTCAAGTAATAGCATTAAAATCATATTGCTTGGATTTAAAATGTGACACCATGGGTTATGACTGACCCTTCTGTTGCGAGTATTACAAGAAAAGGTGAAGTATTTATCAACTAATTTTCAAGGACCCATGAATTAAAAGAAAGAAAGGTAAGGATTCCTTCATGTAATAGGGTTTCCATTGTATCTAGTTATATTATAAAGATAAAAATAATACATAAGGAATTGAGCATAAATTAATATCTTGATATAATATAATGACCTCGTATTCATTTTTGGATTAGTGAAAAGAATATTTAATGCCATTTAAAAGAAAAAAAATGGTGAGAAGAGATATATTGTTGTTTCTTAAGTAAATATGTGAGTATGATGTAAATAATAATCAAAAATTGATTGTATTAGTTGTAAAATTTATTATGGTAATTTACTGTTTGGAAGGGAGATGTTAGAAACTTGTGATCCTTTGGGCCAAGTTTTAGATCTTAGGTTGATTTTTTTTTAGGAAATATGATTAAAGAAAGTGGGGCTTCCTAAATACATCTTTAAATAGATCATGTTGGCAATTCTTCTATAACTTTTTTCTGGGAGGTTCCAAAAGCTAAAAATCGGACTATATTGACGATAAATTCCATTAATCTTCTAGTTCAACTTTCATATCTTTGGTTGTAATATTTAGGATATATCATTAGAGGAATCCGAGCTTCTTGGATGCTCCTAAAAACATGCATCAGAAAGGTCATGTTGACATTTATGCTCTTGACTTTTTTTTGGGAGGTTCTAGAATCTCAAACTTGGACTATAGTGAGGGGAAATCCCGCTCATTATTTGGTCCAACTTTTAGATCTTAGGGCATGATATTTTAGGAGATATGATCAATGGAACTTGAGCTTCCTTGATTCCCCTAAAATCATGCTTCAAACAAGTCATTTTGGCATTTCATTATAAATTTTCATATGGGAGGTTACAAAGGTTGAAACTTGGACCAAAGTGATGGAATTCCCATTGATCATCTACATTATTTTCCAGAACTTGGATTACTATAATTTAGGATATTTTCCCTAAGGAAGTTGTTATATTAGTTTGCATGCAAAGTGTTTGAAAAAATGCTTAAATGGGTTAATGATTCATTGCATACAGCTTGTTTGATGAAATGCCACAATGAAAATAGTTTTTTGTGCATGGGGATAGTATTGTTGTATGATAGTAATATTGTAGCTAATCTATGCATATTTGCATGCAAAGCATTTGAAGAAATGTGTTAAAGGTGTTTTCTTACAATTTTCATGCAAACTATTTGAGAAAATAACTCAAAGGCATAAATCAAAAGTAGCATAATTGAGTGGTATATTTCAGGTAGTATGTCACAAGTGGAATTAGAGAAATGTTTCTTATTTGATGTCATAGAAAAAGTTTGACAAAATGTATACAAGAAAAGAAATACGTAATTGGTTGCATGCAAAGTATTTGAAGAAAAGTATATATGTAAAGTGTTTGACAAAATGTATTATAGATGGAAATCATTTTTTTTGTGAGTGTGTTTAGGATAAATTTAGTAGGGGTGTGTGATAAAGTTATATTAAAGCTTATTGTCAAGCTAGTAAAACGAAAAGGAAAATTTTGAGTACCTAGTAACCTCTGTAAGTCAACGAGGGAATTGGGTATGTGACAAAGTGGTATCAAAGTTGATTGTTAAGTTCATGAAAGAAAAAAAATGATACCCTATATCCATAATTAAGCATTAAGGCACTAGATATGTTACAAAACTAATTCAATTTCCTAAGTTTCACTTTCTTACACCATATCCTAATAAGTTGTGTATGTACCTATGACAATTCCTTCTAGTCAACAAGTTATTATTTTTTTGTATTTACTAGGTTGAGCTAATGCTTCATGAGAGGTAAGTGTTATCTTTCCTTAATCCATATATAAGAAACTATGCCTCCAATGACTCTATAAGAGGATTTCATATTCCATAGTGACTATAAGACAAATAATTCTATGTATTCCCAAGTTTCAAACAACAACATAGTATTCATTTCGCTCATGATATGACCTACTTTGGGACCTTTACTTCATGGAAAGTCGTGATAATTCCAAGGGAGGATCACAAATGTGTCAAGTTCTTATTTGTTAGTATTATTTCAACTTTACTTCTAGGAATTGCTTTCTCTACTTCTAGTTATTGCCCATTTTTTTCCTTTTTAGGTTTTATTATCTTTAGATTACTTCCTTAATTAAATTTTATTTATTAGAATGAGGTTCGTATTTCTACATAATCCCAGCCCTTATAGATATGAATTTTTATTAAGTATGTCATAATTATGATTAGTAGAGTTTTTCTTAACATGTATTAACCTATCTTTATGTTTAATTATTTCATTCAACCTCCTTGCTTCTATAATACATGTTGTTTGTTCTACAGATCTTCGCTAACTAGTTTAGTGCACCCACTTTTTCCTCTTGCTCTAAAGAAATAATTATGAGATTTAATGCTCTTTTCCTATGGCCATGGCTTGATGAATCAATTTTCATTTCCTTTAATAAGTTTGACATCCAATTAAATCCCAAAATATTTAAGGTGAAATAACAACTTATATTTTCTTTTATCTCTTTGATCTTGTCATTTATTTCAACATTTTTTACGTTATAAACATCCCTTACTAGGTTACTTGTTTCATTCATTCATTTTTCTTTTTTATTTCTTTTAATATAATCTTCATTATCTAGAAGTTATTTTCCAACATTACTATGCTATTTTTTATTTGTTTCTTAATATTTATTTCATGTTTAACTCATCTCACTTTCTTTCATTTATCTAGTGATTTTATATATTCATAAAGTATGTTTAAGGTCCGAGTAGCCAAAGAGATTATAAAAATCTTGGTTCTATCTATCTATTTAGCTATAATATTATACTTTTTAGCTTTTTAGAAGTTAAATATGAAATTATTTTATTTTTAAAAAAGGGCATGGTATATTAATGTATTTTCTTCATGTTTCATGGATTTTTTCTCACAATGTTTGATTGTACCTATGTAGATAATCATTTTTTTTGGAAACTAGCTGATAGAGGATTTGAACCAATGTTATTTTCGCAATGAATTCCTTAATAGTACATCCATTCATTGTTAATTAAAATCACCATGAAAATCTAACTAGCTAATTATAATTTTGTAAATTTTCGTCTTTTAAAAGTTAGACATCATATTAATTTAATTGCAAAGATCTTTGGAGACATAAAGTTGAAGAAGTAGAAACTTTAAATAATGGTGTATAGGTATGAGGTATAGAAGGAATAGTTTAAAGTTGAAGAGTGTTTTTTTGCTAAATTGAAGAAAATTGGTATTTAGTTAATTTTTTATTATATTTTTTTCCTACTAGTGAATTAATAAATTTTAAAATATAAATTTTCTTTTAAATATTTTTATTTTTAAGTAAAAGTTTTAAATTTTTAAACACATACTATGTGATATTTGAGTTTGTGAAATGTTGGTGTTTTTTTTGCAAAATTACACAGTTCATATTCAGAAAAATAATAACAATATATTATGTATAATTGTGATTTTTGAAAGAGGCGGGATGGAGTGCTCTGCGGTAGACAGTAAGGATTTTGGTTAACCCTATCACTGTAACCTGTTACCACTCTGCCCATGAACCCGTAGCTTCCTGTTAGCTGTTACCCTACTCGTTTTTTCTGGTCCATTTGTCACTTTCAGGATGTCTTCAACTATATTAGGTGAATCAATGGATACAGAGGAGGAGGTCAATTATTCTGAAGATCCGCATCCTGATCAGGTTATATTTGGGTGCCCTAATTTTTCATATGCTGAAGCTGGCCCTAGTCGCCCATCGAACCCATTTCCGTCTATTACCTTTCTGGTGGTAACCTTGTCGGATCATCGGTCTCATCATCACTCTGCCGGAAATTCCCCCCGGGATTCCCCTGCTTTGGATCTTCCCCCTCTGTCCCCTAGGACCCTACATTTCCTGTTCTCCATTACTCCTCCGTCGCCCTCTTTTGATACTACCTTCTTCGCTGGGACATCCATGGGTCATCCTCCTTCGGCAACCGCAAACCCATCTGCTTCCCTTCACTCGCCTTCGGGTTGTTTTCAGACTTCGGCTGTTAGGGTTAGAACAGCTAAATCAATCCATTTGGAAGGCTCCCCGGATCAATTGGTGGATCACCCATCTGCACCGCGTATTGGGAAGAAAAGAACTAAGTGTGTTAAAGCGACCTCAAAGGACATCTCGATTCGTTTTGGAGAAACCTATGCTATCGGGGAAGTAGCTATCATGGCGAGCACCATTCTTGTTGGACATGTTCGCGGGAGGGCGTATTCGGAGACTTGGCTCACCCAATGGGTAAAGGAAATCTGGGGAGGGGTCCTCAAGGAATTACCGGAGGTGCAAGTTTTACCTAGAGGCTGGTTTGCCCTAGACTTTGCAAAGGAGAACTATATAGACTTGGTGTTGGCTAGATATTGGCACATTGAGATGGCGCCAGTTCTGTTAAAGAGATGGAGTCCTCTCGTTGATCCGGAGAGAGAACAAATTGGGGCTGGTCCACTGTGGGTTCGTCTTCCTGGGCTCCCTCTTCAGTACTGGTGTGAGGAGGTTTTCATTCACATTGGGAATGCTCTAGGGTCATATCTTGACCATGATCGAACCTTCGTAGAGTCAAGAAATAGAACCCTTGCGCACATCTTGGTATACTTGGATACCCGCGAAGGATTGGAGGAGAAGATTACCCTGCACTAGGGGAAATATACAAGGGTACATATATTGGACTATGAAGGGGTTCCATTTCAATGTCGTCGCTGCCACAAGGTGGGGTACATATTCAAGGACTGCCCCCTCAACAAGAAACCGGAAGATACCCCTTTGTCATCCAATGTACCTTCGAGTATTGTCACAACGGCTACCCTGCATACTCCGACGCTAGGACCTCCCATCAACAATCCTCAAAATGTATCAGGGGTCGCTCGTAGCACTCTCTCGCTGTTGATCACCAAATCTTGGGCTACTGCTGAAGCTGCCATTGCTTCGGGTACATCTCTCTCTCCTCCTTTATCTTGTATTTCTCCTTGCTCCTAATTGCATATTCCATTCATGTCTATTGCATATTGCACTTTACCCACTTCCCCTATCTATGCACCATCGGCTCTCTCCTTGCATTCTCTTCCCTCGCCCTCCTCTTCTCCATCCTCATCTCAGGGGTATTTGCATCATTATAATCTCCGCCCACACATTCATTCCCATGGATCCCATTTAAAGATTGTTGGTTTGGGTACTGTAACTTTTGGGTCGACTCCCTTGACTGCCCAGCGGATAAAATCATTCTTGTCTAAAGCTATCAGGCGTGCTGGAGCGGAGGTGGCCTCTGGCCGCCAATCCACTATTGAAGGGGTTCTTAGAGCAGCGAACACCCCTGGCAATCTCCCTCCATCAAGTGCCTTTCCTTTAATTGCAGATGCTTGGCTAGCGCCTCTAAGAAGCTAGCTCTGCGTAGACTTTTTGAGTTTGTTCCTATCGACATCATTCTCCTCCAAGAAACCCTTGAACCGGCAGATCCTATCTCTGTTTCTTTATCCTCTATTATCCCATGGTGGAATTTTTTGGCCATGGATTCAACTGGTAGATCGGGGGGCCTTGCGATAGGCTACAATCCATCAACCATCAAAGCACATGCTACCTAGGGAGGACAAGGGTTTATGGGCATAGACCTCTTCTCGGTTGACCTAGGGAATAGCCTTAGGGTTATTAACATCTACGGCCCCTGCCAACAAAGGGAGAAATTTTGGCATCATTTGTTGGGACTATCTATCTTCTCTACTGACAACATCATTATTGGGGATGACTTAAATTTCTCCGTGGGATATGGCGAATCTTGGGGTTCCATGGCCCAAGTAGACTCGATCACAAGTTATATGACAGATCTTCTGAAGAGACATAACCTGATTAATGTCCCTATGCCCAAACCACTCCCCACTTAGAGAAATAGAAGAATTGGAGAGGTTGCTCTTGCCCGCAGGCTAGACAGATTTATCATGAAAGGTCCCCTTATTCAACAACTGCATTTCTACAAACAATGGGTTGGAATTGGAGGCATTTCGGATCACTACCCTATATATCTGGAGATCTTGGGACCTCACAAAAAGCCAAAAGCTCCATTCAAGTTCAATCACAGATCGCTTCAGGATCCTACATATATCAACATGGTTAAGGAATTTTGGAATGCAAACCCGATTGATAGGTCAGAATCATTGGCAAAAGGTTTCTGTTCTAACCTATTTAAGCTCAAAAACCTCTCTATCAAATGGGCTAGAGAAAAACACCAAAAGGATAATGCAGCCCTTCTGCTCATAGAATCAGAACTCTCCTCACTATTGGATTAACAAGGCTTAGGGTTTTCCACAATAGAGGAAAAATCCCACCTAGTGGATCTAGAAAACCAGAAGTCAAAGATTTTAAAAGACAGAGAGGAATCCATTCATCTTCGCAGCAGAGCCATCTGGTTAAAAGCAGGGGATGACAACACTCGGTTCTTCCATTGCTATGCAAAAGGTAGAAAGGTCAAAAATACCATCTGACAGAAGGTGGAGTGGTTGATTCCTTCAACAAGCTCTCCCACCTGGGATCATCTCACTTCAGGAACCTCTACAAACAACCTCTTGGCTCGACTATTGTTGATATTATCAACATTGCTGGACACTTCCCCGAGTTTGTAAATGAGGATGAGGCGGAGGCTCTATATGATCCAATGACTCCTGGGGAACTTGAGGGCACTTTAAAATGGTTCAAAAAGGAAAAAAGCCCGGGTGTGGATGGTTGGACCATTGAATTCTACATTGCTTTCTATGAACTTCTCAGCCATGATTTACTAAGGGTTGTAGAGGAATGCAGGGTTTTTGGGTCACTTTATAATGCTATCAATTCGAATTTTATAGCCCTTATACCCAAATTGGACTCCCCTTCTTCCTTTGATGATTACCGTCCCATTTCTCTGTGCAATGTACTCTATAAGATCATCTCCAAGATCATTGCAAATCACCTCCAACCTATCATGTCCCGTCACATTGCCCCTCAACAATTTGCTTTCCTTGAACATCATCAGATCCATGAAGCCATCGGTTCGGCTCAAGAAGCCTTTCACACCATTTGGACCAGACTCCATAAGGCCATTATCCTTAAGATTGATTTGGCCGAGGCCTTTGATCGTGTCAGCTGGCTCTACATCAATATGCTCCTCATCCACCTAGGCTTTCCCAACAATTTCATCACCTGGATCATGGCTTGCATCACCACCCCCACTTTCAGTGTTCTAATCAATGGGTCAGCATCTCAATTTTTTCACTCTAAACGAGGCCTCAGACAGGGTTGCCCTCTATCTCCCCTACCTTTCTTGATTGTCATGGATGGTCTGAATCGATTGATTGCTTCAGCTAAGAGAGATGGGGACCTTTGTGGACTCAAATTATTTGATGACTACTTTCTCACTCATCTTCTTTTCATGGACAATGTCATGAGTTTTCTTGATGGCAGCATTAGGGATTCTCGTACATTTTCAAAAATCCTCACCCTTTTTTCATCTGCCACTAGGATGGTTGCAAATCATTCAAAATCATCAATCATTCTTACCAGAACCTCCATCCATGAGTCACAATTTTCTCAACAACTATTTCCATTCTACATTAGTCCCTTAGATCATGGTCTTAAGAATTTAGGTTTCTAGATTAAGCATGTCAGCCAAAAGATAGCTGAATAGATTTGGCTCGTCTCAAAACTGGAAAAGCGGCTTAACATATGGAGTCATCGATATCTATCCAGAGCTGGTAGACTTGTATTGGTTAAATCTGTTCTAGAGGCAACACCGGTCTTTTGGATGGCTCTTGCATGGATTCTAAGAAACATCTTGGCAAGGTTACACCAATTATGCGACAAATATCTTTTGAATGGGAACCAGGACAAACAGATATTTGCATGGGTGGGATGGAAGAAGATAGCACTACCGAAAAGATGGGGAGGATGGGGATTAAAAGACCTGCCCACTTTTGCACAGGCTCTTGCAGCAAAAATGGGGTGGACTTTACTCACAGGTCATAATCTCTGGACTAGCATCACATATCACAAATATATTTGGCCTCTGCACATAATGGATTGGATCCGGCTTCCAAATTGGCCCAAATCCAACATCTCATCAGTACGGAAAGCACTTCTAAACTCCATGCCTCTCATCAGGGACAACCTGGTTTGGAAACTTAACGATGGATCATTGGCTCGTATCAGTACAGATCCATGAAATGGGTGCGGAGGCAAACATCTATTATCCGAGGCCCTCATACAGCATCTAAATTCACACGAGATCAAATTTCTATCTCACATCGCAGATCCACTCAATACATCCATTTTTTAACAACACTGGAAATCCAATCTTCAGATCAACCTACCACCCCGCTAGCACCAGGAATGGACCGATTATATAATTGCTCTGTCAGAATCTAACATTAGGATCAAATAGGATACGGATGAAATTATTTGGCATCAATCTAAGAATGGAATATATACTACAAAGGTAGCTATTTAGAGTTGATCTCTCATAACGTCCTGGATCTGATCTCATTTTGGTGGAAGGCAATATGGAAACTCACTGCACCTCCACGAACAAAACTCTTTTTTTGGTGTATTCTAAAAGGTATAGTTCCTACAAGTGAAAACCTTATGCACAGAGCTATCTACGAGCCCACCTGGTGCACTCTATATAAAAGTGCAACAGAATCGATTCTTCATGAGTTCCTGAATTGCACAGTCCTGATGAACCTATGGCAAACCGTATCCACATCTATACACTTTTCGGGCTCTTGGGAAGGCGATGATATTAACAGAGCTTGGGAATCATGGTATAACCAACACAAATGAACTAAACTACAGAGCCTCCCCATTATTATCAGCTGGTACATCTGGTTGGCTCAGAACCGGACTATATTCAATGATAAATCTATGAGCTGGCCGCACCTATTTGCTCTTATTATATTAGCTTACAATGATATTCCTGAGCCTCCCCAACCTCGCACTTGAAGACCCCGCGACCCTCCGCATATCGATAAACGCACCCCTTGGGCAGCAGGGGTGTGGGGTGGTTTTCTCTTATACATCAATGATCAACATTTCTATAAAGTCCGGATGGGTTTGGGGATTGGCTAAAACAATTTCGCTAAACTAATCACACTTCATCATCTCATGCATTTCACATTGGGTCACAATTGCATGAACATTCATATTTTTGGAGATTCGAAGATCATCACAGATTGGTTCAACAATATTATTGTTTTCCACACACATACACTCAGTAACATATTGGATGAAATAAATATATTGAAGGCTCACTTTATTGACATTACTTGCAATCATATCTGCAGGGAACACAATAGCAGTGCTGACCAACTATCCAAGGAGGCCACGACACTACCCCGAGGAGAGTGGATGATCCAGGAGCAGCGCGGGTCAAATGCATTCCAATATTATCATCGACCTTATATAGACCCACATTACCATAGGGCGGTTAGCCCATGAATTGCAATATCAGACAAAATTTTTGATATCTTTGAACAATTTTTTGTATACAGTGGACAAAATCTTTATACAGGGCCCTGCGTGGCTAATATGTACATATAAATAGAACAACTATAATGAACATCCTGCGTGATGTTTCTGGTCATACACTGATAGTATAGATCATATACTGAGCCCACAGAAGACTGACTGACTCTATAGCATATGCATCGTGCATCTACAATATGTAATTTTTCAAGTTAATGAAAGATTACGATTTTTCTGGTGGAAAAATTTTTTATGTGTAATTGTTAAAACTTACATGCTAAAAAATTTATACAATTTTCTAACTTCTAAAAAATGGCAAATCCATATTCTTAACAAGTTAGATTTATTAACCAAGAAATTTTTAAAGTTTTTTACAACTTTTGTATTAAAAAATATGTTCTTTTAATATGAATTTGATTAAAACAAAATTGGTTACTTTTAATATGTGCTAAATATGGAATAAAGAATTTCTCTCTTTCGCACAGTGTGGTTGATTAGAATATAAAATCTTCATAAAAATAGGCCAATTAAGTGGAGTGTTACAAATGCTACATGTGCAATCAATACACTTAATTAATTATAACATTACTAAAGTTAACTTTAAATAGGTAGGATTGGGTTGTTGGAGTTTCCTTGTTTGGAATCTCTTAGATCTCATGAGCACTATTTACATGGCTTATAATTTAGCTTTGAACAGGAACATACGGGTTGTTTTGTGTGCACCATGTCTGCTCCTCAGATTTCTTTGTTGGTATAAAAAACTCCTTTATGGGCTTGAATTCCTCAAGGGAGGGCCCATGAAGATGGAATACATCTGAGGTTTTGTTATCTATAGATAGATTACTATATTATTATAGTGTGGAATTTGTATGGTGTCATCAGGGGATAGTCTTCAGAGGAGATTATGTAACTGTACCTATCGTCTGAATTGTCCAATAGAAACAATTGTGGGTGTCAAGATTTCAACCACTGCACCTCCATGAATGTGTGGTGATTTGTTCAATGTTTCTGTATTTTTGGATAGAGGAGAGTGTGGTCAAGTTTCTGTATTTTTTTTATAGTCAAATCTTAGAATTTTATTTTAATTGGCCTCAACCCTTTCATCTCCACAAGAAAGCATTAGGTAGAGGCATGTGTGTCACAATTAGAGGCATTGTGGATAGGCGATGATTCATTGTCTGTTAGTCCACTCATTGGTATGCTGTAAGTTTTTATGTGGTACGTTACAAGCTCATACAAGGCGAGCTCAATTTTTAACAACTACATTTTCCATTAGTTATTTTTCTTCAATTATTCTTGATAGTATGGCCAAATGCATGAGCAACTTGTGGAAATAAGACATTGGTGCTAGCATAGCGCCTTGCTACATTGCCTCTAGACTTATGACAGAACGACATTGTTATTAATTGCTTCCTTGATCTCGTGATTGTCGATTTCATGATTATTAATACTTTGGTGGAGACTTTGCGTGTCCGAATGAACAAGAATGAATGAGAGACACCGAATGCATGTGTGCCAGTGAGCAGTGGTCACCCGTGCCATAGAATATCCTCATAATTAAGTTATGCGCTATCCCTCTGCGATAGTTGAACCTTGGATTCAGATAGATTTAGCGCAGAGAGACAAAGGTGGGTCAAAGAGCTACTTTTGCATTATTTTAGAATCCAAAAGGAGTCGATCCACTCAATCCAGTGGAGATCTTGGGAGGTAGTTCATACTTTTTTAACTTGGGTGGTTGCTTTATTTTAGTGATATGAATATATTATGTGAATTTTGTGTAGTTATGTAATAGATATTTTGGTGTGTAATGGAGAATCGACCAATGAATAGATTAGCATAATTTGAATTAGTGGCTTTCCAGGTTTTTTTGGTGCCAAGAGAACGTCGCTAATTTAATTATATAAGTATGTTATATGCTAATAGGTTTTGTTGTGTTTCGGGCTTCAAGAGCATCAGTTACAGTTTATGTTATGGGATCCATGTATGTAGAAAGGTCAGATGCATAATTGACTGCTGGATACAGTCCAATATTGAGATTGTCCTTTGGGAGATCGAGAATCGCCAGTTTGACAAAGTTCATCAAAGATGGTCAGCGCTGGTTATGTCTTAAATGAGTTGAATGAGAAGCTCAAAAATTGTGGTTGTGAAAAGAGTGTTGTCTAGGAGACTTCAGAGTGGGGATAAGTATCGAGGAAGACCAACGAGATAGATGCGACTATATGTAATTTATCTTTCTTGTAATAATCTTTGTAATGATGTAAATGTAAGCATTAAAGAGAGGACTTGGAAATAATGCTTACATTAGTATATCGGTAGGATTGGGTTGTTGGTTGTTGGAGTTTTGTTGAGAGATTTTCTCAACAATATTCTCCTTGTTTGGATTCTGTTGGATCTCATGAGCATTATTTATGTGCCTTGTAATTTTTCTTTGAATGAGAATATACGAATTGTTTTGTGTGCATCATGTCTGTTGTTGGAGAATCTAATTCCAACCCCCTGCAAGGTGTAAAAACCATCCATCCAAGTGTCCTAGTTCAGTTTCGGTTAGCCCAGTTTAGTCGATTTTCACTCCAATATTTCCAATGTGATCTTATTTAATTGATTTGTAATACTGAGAAGAGAAATTATCTGCTCCACATTTTCTCTTCAATTTTTGTGATGATATTAAAGCATAAATTGAGTAAGAGTCTTTGATAGCAGCGGAGAGAGACTCCAGAGAGACGAACACCTTAATTTTTTTAGCATCACAAAGAAAAATCAAAAGTTAATAGAGGTAAAAGAGAAACGTGTAATGACACACCTAAGAAAAAGTTCAGTGCATCAATTTCGCAGCCCAGCGACAAAAATTTGCGAAAAAAAAATGGAAAGATAAAATTATCGAAATTTTAAAATTCACATACCCATCAATTAAAAAAGCCCATCGGAGCCGCGCAAACGTTGAAGAAATACAAAGTCAGTTTTTTTAAAGAAAAAATGGAGCATAAGATATTTTAATGGCTCACAGAATTCTCCAAGGTATGAAGGGTCGTTCAAAGTATTGGCATCATCGGGAAACTCTCGGTCCAAAAACAAATTTGGGAATACGAAGTGGATTGGGCATTCAAAGCACAAAAATATTGGTATTCGTAAAGATTTATTTAAAAACACTTGTTTAAAGTGATGATTTTTGTTAAACTTCATACGGTGCATGGTGAAAAAGTCTTTTGAAGATTTTTTTATTTAAATAAACGTTTTTTTAATTAAAAAAGGGTTTATTTAAATAAATTTTTTATTTGAGAGGATTTTGAGTAGGTAAAAGAAAGTATTGTTTGGGTATAGCTGTGGGCACTTTTGAGTGGCTTGCAATGCCACCATAATATTGAGAAAAGGTTAATAGAGAAATGTGTAAGTATATTTAGATATTTTTTTTTGAAGTTGAGCAATAGAGATATTATTGAAAATATGTTTTGGTTCCAAACAATTTACATGTTTGACATAATTACATTTGCTTGTTAAGTTATAGTTAGCTAATGCTCAATAAATGGAAAAAGTTAAGAGGTTGAGAGGGTCAAAGCGACAACTTAAGATGTTTGAGATTTTTTTAGATTTGGAAGAGAAAAGGCAAAATGACGTCTTTGCATTGAAATACATAAAATAATCTGTAGAAGGCAACATTCTTCCCCTGATTTCAGATGCCAAGACAACCAAGGAGGCCTGAGATACCCTCGAGAGGAGTTTTGGTGTAAGGGGGAGCATTGAAGTTGACGATGAAGGTGAATCTATAGCTGTAGATCTACATTGAGATGAAAAGTTTGTTGAATCCCACTATGAACAACATCAAGTGGATGATTATTTGGTGGTTCCAACAACAAAGCTTGGTGATGACAATATGGTGAATCCAACAACAAAGCTTGTTGATGAAAATTTGGTGAATCCAACAACAGAGCTTGCTGATGAAAATTTGGTGAATCCAACAACATAGCTTGCTGAGGACAATGAAGCTGCCATTGGAGGAGTCAATGTTATGGTGAATCCAACAATTAATATTTCTGATGTAAATTTTGATGAAGAATTATTGGCTAATGATGAATGGCTATAGGTGATGGAACAAAAACAACATATTGACATGATGTTGTTTGGTGAGATAATCCCACTTGAATCTAAAAACAAAGTGGAAGACAACCTATATACAACAAAACATGTTAGTATAGAAGTGGAAGAGACAAATATAAAGACACAAACAAAGACAAAGACACAGACAAAGATAGATGCAAAGGTAAATAAGGAAGCCCACAAAGAGAAAACAAAGACAAAGGCAAAGGCAAAAAAGAAAGTGCAACACGAGAAAGCTCTCATTGCAGAGTAGAATGAACAGAACCAATGTGGTTCTGCAATTTCTTTTACACTTACCATTGGTTTCCAATGTGTAGGTAAACATGACAATTATGAAGAAGACTTAAATTTCCTTGAGGTATGGCTTGCAACACCATGTTTAGATGAGGTCTACATAGAAGCTACAAAAATGAATATTGAAGACAACATTCATGATGAAAACATCAATGAAATTTTTAGGTATTGAAATCTTGAAGAGATGAAATTGTATTATGGTCTTATGTTGCAGCAGATTGACGATGAAAAAATACGACAAAGATAATGTGGCAACATCCCACATACAAACCAATTTTTGAAGAAGTCCAGGACATGCTTAGACAACTTAGAACAATGGAAGACCTGCACCAACAAATGAAGTAATCAAGGTTTGAAGGATAGAACGAGAAGAAAAATTTGAAACAATTTAGAGGCTACAAGATCTGGAAGAAGAGAAGAAGAAAAGTAAATGTAGTTGAAGTCAATTTTTTTAAGTTGTAAGCCTAGCTGAGACATAGATCAACAAGTTTTGTAATTGAATTTTTATATGGTTGTAATTAAGGGGGAGTGTTGGAGAATCTAGTTCCAACTACCTGCTAGGTGTCAAAATCGTCCATCCAAGTGTCCTAGTTCAGTTTCAGTTAGTCCAGTTTAGTCGAGTTTCACCCGAGTCATTTATTATTGATGTTTCCAATGTAATCTTATTTAACTGATTCGTAATATTGAGAAAATCAATTCTCTCCTCCATGTTTTCTCTTCAATTTTTGTACTACTCGTATTTCTGTGTACTTATCCATCAAATGATTACACTTTATCATATCACCTAAAACATTATATATATATATATATATATATATATATATATATATATATATATATTATTATATATATTATATATATATATATATATATATATATATATATCAAATGTTTATATTAATATAATTTATGTTGAAAATTTTAATATTTTATTATAATATAGTGTATAAATGTAATGTAAATATGTAAACATTATGCATCTAATAATAGAGTAATAAATATTATAAGTTATTAAATTTTGTCAAATCAGGAGGTAACTCCTCAAATGTAATTGTATTATTCATTCAGGTTGTTCATTATTATATACAAGAGGGAGTGACTATTTAGTTCATCTCCCGATGACTTTCCATTTTCTCTATTATTTATTGACACTAATTACAGTTGTTCACCCAATCCTTATGATTAAGTGTCAACATTCCCCCCTTAATATGAAGGGATGTTGGTGAGTCCAAGCATTGTTCTGAAACTTTCAAGTTTTTCTCTTCCAAGCGCTTTGGCAAAGATGTTTGCAATATGCTCATTAGTGGAACAATGGTGAAGATGGATTTTTTTTGCCTCAACATGATGTCGAATCAGATGATATTTTGTATTGATGTGCTTCGTTCGATCATGGAACTTTGGGTTCTTGGCCAACTTTATTGCCGAAGTACTGTCAATCATGAGTGGAGTTGATTGTACTTGTTTTACCTACAAATATTCCAGAATTTTCCTGAGCCACACAATTTCTTTTTTTTCCTCACCTGTTGCCACATATTCTGCCTCTGTTGTGGAATCTACTGGAACTGATTGTTTGCGTGATCTCCAGGAGACAACACATGATCCAAGACTCATAACATAACCTGAAGTAGATACCCCAGTTTCTTTGTCTCCATCAAAGTCTGAATCAAAGTATCCAATCAAGTTGAAGTCGCCCACGTGTGTACACTTGATTCCAAAGTCTTGAGTTCCCTTCAAGTACTTTAGTACTCTTTTTGCAGCAAACCAATGTCCCTCACAAGGCTTTTGCATAAACCTGGAGAGGATTCCAACAACAAACGAAATGTATGGTCTGGTAATACTTAGGTAGTTGAGACTTCTTACAAGCTGTCTATACTTTGTTGCATCCTCAAATTCTTTTCCTTCAATAGATGTGAACTTTAAGTTTTGTTCCATTGGAGTATTTAGAGGATTGCATTCAGTCATGCCAAACTTGTTCAACAGATTTCCAATGTACTTCTTTTGAGAAAGGAATATGGACTTTAGATGTTGAGTTACTTCAATACCAAGATAGTAATGAACATAGCCCAAATTAAGTCATTTCAAAACCTTTCCTCAATTCCTTCTTTATGGATGCAATGTAGCTCTCATTGTTCCCTATCATCAAAAGATCATCTACGTATACCACAAGATATGCAACTGTTTTGCCAACCTTCTTGACAAACGAAGTTGCATCATCAAGATCATAATGTTTGAAATTGAGTTTCAGAAGATGCTCAGTTAGTTTTTCATACCAGGCTCGTAGTGCTTATTTGAGGCGATACAAAGATTTCACAAGTTTTCATATTTTATGTTCATGTTCTTTTACAACAAATCCTTTAAGCTAGGACATAAGAACATTCTCCGTTAGATCTCCATTCAAGAACACAGTTTTTACATCCATTTGATGGACTTTCCAACCGTTCTGAGCTACTAGGGAAAAGAGTGTCCGGATGGTAGCTCATTTTGCTGTGGGGGCAAAAGTCTCCTCATAATGAACCCCTTCCTTTTGTGTAAAACCTTTGCCACAAGCTTGGATTTGTGCTTGTCAAGTGAGCTATCAGCTTTATACTTGTTCTTGTAGACCCACTTGCAGCCAATTGGTTTGGTTCCCAATGGAGAATTAACCAGCTACCAAGTGTCATTCTTTATCAAGGCATCATACTCAAAATCATATGTAAAGCTGGATAAAGCGACCATACCAATATAGAGAAATATCAAAATCAGAGGCCATAACTACAAAACCTCTGGTGAACTTGAAAAAGATTTATAAGAACATAATTTTTGAGATAATTACATTAAAATTTATTTGTGAACTAATTTTAAACCAACAAGTATATTTCTCAAAAATCTAACCAATTATTAAATTAACATCTGTATATATATTGTTATTTGAAACTGAGTAATGAGATTTTTTATATTCAGATGTATTATTTAGCCAAGGTTTCAGGAGAGAAAACAGCTCGTCAGTTTGGGTTGGAGAATGGAATCGAAGTAGTGACAATAGCTATATCGCTAGTTGTGGGCCCTTTTCTTACACCTACACTTCCCGCTAGCATTGAAGAAGCTTTAGCCATGGTCACAGGTATGCTTTTCCTGCTCTTCAAACTTATGGTCATTAAAGGCCACTGGCCAATAACACATGGATTGCTTTTGGACCAATGTTTCTGGATTTCCATTAATGGCTTAATTCTGGGTAACAAAGTGATCCACTTATATATTTAAATAATAATAATAAGTGGTGTTTTCATAGGTTGTGTTTATGTGGATTCTATAATTTTTTAAATTGTTTAGATTTAATATTTGATAAACTTTTTTATAGTATATATAACTAATAATAATTAATGTTTTTAAATTAATTTTTTTATTTCTATTTCTATTATTGTTTTAATAATTTTTATGGTTTTTAAAAATATTTGATAGTATTTTATATTAATTTTATCATTTCAACATCAATTCCATATGTGTCATATAGAGAAAGGTAAAAGATTTTTTTTTTTTTTTTTTAATGTTAGATCATAATAAAATATTTTGTTATTGATGTTAAATAAAATATTTCAATGTATATGCATATTTTCACAATTTGTAATCATGTAATACAATCTTTTTTCTAGAATGACTATGTAAAGATGTATATAGGCATCCCAAAGGGACGTGACATGGGATAATTGGGATTCCATTTTCTTATATTTCAAGTTTCAGAACACTTTTTTTAGATATATATATTTTAAGCTAATTTTGTCTAAAATTTAAAACTACGGGGTTTCACTCAATGAAACTCTAACATACTAAACAATGCCCTTAATTTGACACTATATTGGAAAATACTTCTATAAATCAATTTATTTAAAAACACCTTCTCAATTTACAAAACCCCTTCTTTCACTTGATATTGTAGGTATCCATTTTTCCATTAACATTTTTTATACACAACATATAAAAAGCCTTTACCCCTTATTATATGCTCAATATATTATGTCATTTTTTCTTCAATATGTACTTCCCAATATTAGTGCAAATGGTATGGTATTGATGCCCTTTAAAGGCCAGTGCTAAAATCCAACAAATATTTGTTCTAATCAAGATAGAAGTTCTCACCATGTGCCTAAAAAAAAAATCAAGAAAAGAAAATTTTTAATAGTTAAATCCATTTATGAATTCAAAAATGCACATATATATTATATATATAAATAATGCTAAAAAAAATTCCAAGAAATTGAACACTCTAAAAAATATTTGTACTTTAATTCCAATCCATAGTTAAAATGAGTCTATACACTTTTAAGATTATTATCAAATTAAACTTAAAACTCTTGTTTTGTGAAAAAAACTACCATTACTCCATTTAACTATCCTTATAACTTCTTACCATAAAACCTATTTTCTCAATCAATAGATTTCTTACCATAAAACCTCTTTTCTCCCTCATTAGATTTCTTACTATAAAACCTGTTTTCTCAATCATTAGATTTGCTCAAAATGTACTCAATACCTACACTGAATAACTTAACGTATGTTCCTGGCATAGCATTGCTTTTAAGGAGAGTATTTTATGCTACAGGCAATGCCTAGTGTTATGAGTGGTTAAGTGAGCTCCAGCATCTCATCGGTTCCATTGCATTAATGCATACAGAGGAGCATCCAGTCTCTCAATCTACCAGTCAAGTAAGCTACCCTTTCATATTTCTCATATTGTTTATCAAAAATTGCATTTGGGTGACTAGATTGTATCGTGTAAATTGCAGATTTTATGAAGAGGAGGATCTGATCAGCAGTGTGCCCATTTTCTCCAAGAAATTGTTGGACATGGGCTTCTCGTTTAAGTACGGCTTGGTTGAAATTTTTGATGACAGCATTGAATTTGCAAAGAAATTAGGGTTCCTGGCATGAATGTAATTTGAAAAGAAATTAGGGTTCCTGCCATGAATGTATGGATGGTGAATGATTATGTATTCCAGGTATCTGGAAGGTCAACGACTTTGGATTTAAGGCATTATTTCACTTGATGAAGTTAGTAGAAGATAAGTTTGCAAAGTCTGTTTAGTTTTTCTTGGTTGTCCCATTTCAACTATATGTCATTCTCCATTTAAAATCAGATATATATTCCATAACTTCTATGTTATATTTTTTAAACTTACAATTTAACCCTTTTTATCATGTTACATTTGAAATTTCCTGAAATAGAAAATATATAGGGTTATTTTGATATATTTAATGTTTAATTATTTGAAGTTTATTTATTTTAAGAGAAATATTAAAAATATAGAATATTTTATGAAATGATTGTATCTCATATTTATTAAATTTTGTTGTTTTTTATTTAAATTAATTATATAGATTTATTTGATTTTGATATATTTAAATATATAGATTTATTTTGTTTATACATTATAATATATAGAAAAAAAATGTTTTTCCTTATTAAATATTAAAACAATTGAGATAGAATATGTATTTGAATATCTATCAACTTCAATTATCTTTCACCTTGTGATTCCTTTATATTTAATAAAGATAAGTCATCTTTCTATATTTGTGAGAGAGATTTTACCGGCTTTTCCAATTTATCAGTGAGTTTCATTTAAAAACCAACCTGAAACACAGTATATGTGTATGTGACATTGTTGAAAAATGTCAAAAAATAAAAGGAATTTTCATATCAAAAGAAGGTTTTAACTACCACTGGGACATAAACAAAAGTTCTTACAGTCTCATTCTTCCAAAGAATTCAATTCAATTTGAAATGAAATACAAGATAGCTCACAATTTCCTTGAAAAGAAAGTGCTTCCAGACACCACGAAACAAAATCCACACGGAGGGTTCTTCAAATAAATAAGCCACAAATTTGTTTTACAATTAATACGTAATAATAAAAGGGTTTCCGAAACATGAGCAAAGTGATCATTATCAGTTTCCTGTCCCAAGAATGTTGATTACACAAATATGACAATGTCATTAATTATATTTGTTTTTAAGATGTAACAATATTATGTATTAAAATTTTTATTTATTATAAGAAATAATAACTTTTTAATATTATTAATTAGTAAATGTGCACCAAAAACATTAAATAACTAGGTCTCACATCTTGGATTCAGTTTTTTTTTTAAAATATCAATCATAATTTATGTCATATTTTTTTCAACTAAACCAAATAAATTTATGCAAACTACTTTCAAATATGCTCATGACTAATCTTAACTGCATGTGAGATATAATGTAGTCTAGTCTTTCCAAATATGATCCCATATGACAATATGTTATTTCTATTAAAATATAACATTAGGTTATGAAATTTAGCTTATTAATGAAATTTTTTATACTTATAAAATTTTTATATACCCAAAAAAATCTCAAATTAATATAGTTATAAAATGAATATGTGTTATATATAAAAATTATATACTTATAAAAATCTCAAATTATAGAAGTTATAAATGAATATACAAATATTATAGGTTATCATTTGTAATAATATTATTTTGTAACATGTAAATTAGGTCAATATACTATTATAATTAAATTATAAATATAATATAGATATATATTTATATATATATATATATATATTAATTAATCTAATGAGAATGTTTACAAATAACTGATGATTTGATGATCAATTTTGGGCGGAAATGAAATTAAGCCGGACAATAAAATCTAGCCGAAGTTTACAGCTTTTTTTTATTATTAAATTTTTTTTTGGGGTTTTATTTTTTCGTTTTTTTTTTTTTAAATTACTTTGAGAATTAAGTTGATAAGTTTTAAATATTTGAGAAAAGAATAATAATATTATTGACGTAAGGAAAAGTTTATTTCTAGCCTCAGACCATTTGTCCAAAATGACTTTTTCAAATTCTGTATCTGAAAGTTTGGTCAACTGCTTGTGGTCAAATGATTTCCACCACCATGTGGAAGCCTCATCTATTAAAAATAACCACACTTTACCCCTCCAATATGTCTTAAACATACATAAATATAATAGTGTGGAATTTCAATTGTATATAAAATATGATGTAATTTTTTTTCAATATTGTTTATGAAAATAATCCACAACAAAATTTAAAATGTAAATAATATAGGAATTTCAAGTGTATGTAAGATATGAAATATGATGTAATTTTTTTCAATATTTTTTATGAAAAGAATAAACAACAAAATTTAAAATGTAAATAATATAGGAATTTCAAGTGTATGTAAGAAATGACATAGTTTTCTTTCAATAATTTTATGACAATAATACACAACAGAATTATATACATGTATATGTATATGTATATATGGGTTAATCTTAATCATTATTATGCATTTTGACTAATAAAAGAAGATAGACACCACCAGGTAAAAATAAGCATTACAAATTTATGTAGAAATCAGTAAATGCTCAAATAGATTGTTTTTATGTTAAGACAGGAGAGTATAAATAGAAAATATTCAAATGGATTGTTTTTATATTTCACACAATAAAATGTTTTTGAAAAAATATCTCAACCTCACACCAAACTAGAAAGTTAACTAGTTGGAGAGAATCTCTCAAACCAACTAGCTCTCAGGAACCTCCTCAATGACATGAACAAACTTTCTACATAGACAACAAACTATACCTAATTTATAACCAATTTTTTCAACTTTATCATGATCACATCCATAAAAGACAAGTATGGGTTATCTAATCCAACACTTCCCCTTAATGACTACTTGTCTTTATCTTCACGAGTTGAGGTCGACGAATTCCTTTATGCACTTGCAAGTCTACCTCTGGTCCAACTTGCTACTTTCGCTTTGTACTTGACGACTTCCTCTTTGTGCTTGCAAGTCTACCTCTGGTCCAAATTGCCACTTTCACTTTGTACCTCGATCATTCATACATCACCAAACTATTGATGGTCATAGAAAGGAACAACTATCCACCAAAATGCAAGGGTACCTAACCACTGCAATGTCTACTAGGATTTCCTTCATGTACATGGTTCATTCAACTTATTGATGAACTCCCCCTGAATATAAAAATTAACTTCTCAGTGTCTATAACTAATAATATGGTTCACTCATACAGTGTCTGGCCAACACATGGTCTAGTCCTCAAGTGTTAAACAACTCCCTAACAAAGGTTAAGGAACTAAACTAGACAAGAAACATCGTCATCATCATTAAGGACACATGATAAAGGAGTATGAATGCCTCTCTAGATCTTACAATGATATGCCTTTTTCATGTTTCATAAATATAGGTACATACATACTCCAACTCATGGAGATACAAGGTACAAACATTTCAAGTACCATTACATCAAATCAAGTGATAGACTTGCTCCCACTATAAGTTGTGACTCATATCACAATATGGTCATAAGCTTATTTTATTCTATACATAATTTTATCAATGTCCAATAAAGTTCCCATAAGAAGTGTCTCTACCATAGCCACCTACTTTCTTTTTTCTTCACTTTGGCTTCTTCACAATGGGCATTTCTCTTCTCCCTCTTATATATAGATACAATTGATTCTTGACTTCCATATAAAAATAAATCCATCTACTAAGGTACATGGATTCCATCCACTATACTCACCAATTATACACAAATCTTACTTACTTCGTGCATCTTCGATCTTACATTCTCCTCTCAATTGAATGATCTACTCTCAATTGAATACCAACTTCTCTAATTCCACATCAAACTTAGATATGAGTACACTTGCAACTTCCACACCTATCCTAGTGGTTAATTCCACAACCTAATGTCATACCCTCTCTACACATAAGAGTGATACACACTACATGATTATCACAGTAATGCATGTAGGCTTGACTCAACAGGGCTTACATGGGAAAATCAGCTTTTTACAATTCAGAACAAAACTTTAAGGTGTTAGGTACAACTAATCATGCACCCCTTACATTGCTTCAATTCATGTACTACAAGCATTCCAAATACTTTACAACAACACAAACATTAACATCATTGGTTTGTGGCAACAATCTACCCAAACATATAAGCCCATTTACATTTTATCACTGTGTATCACTTATCACTATTCCTTACCTCTGTGTGAGTCTTCCTTTAATGGAATCATGCACATGCTTGGAATTTTTATCAACAAGTCTTTGTTTTTTGTGTCTTTCACCTATTATTTGTTAAAATTACTAATTCTAACAAAATAATTTGTATATTATAGTGATGTTATGAAATTCAAAATGAATATTAACTTAAAAATCGCCAACAAAAAAACGTTTTCCGTCCAAATCTTTCAAATAAACCCTCTTAAATATATTAAATTTGAGTTTTTTTTTTTTTTTTTTTTTTTTTTTTTTTTTTTTTTTTTTTTTTTTTTTTTTTTTATTTTTAAATGGGGCCAAACACTAATGTAATCATTTCCCATAAATAATATATTCTCTTATTATGTGTGAATGAAACATAAAACCAAAACAATTACATGTTACTTTACCTCATTTATCATATCACTCATGAACCCTTTAACACATTTACTTAAAATTATTAATGGATAAAAAGTTCAAGTCTAAATTTACACCACTGTAATGCCCATTTTAATCATTTTAACACAAATTATTAATAACAAATTAAAAAAATAAAAAATAGCTATCTCTTACACCTAAAAATCAATTTACTCGTCAAATTCCGTCCTACCCTGAATATTAAAAAAAATAAAAAAAATGAAATTCAAGTGAAACTTTCAAAGAGAATAATCAAAACTATGACATGCCATTACTATTGAGAGTGGAATTCTTCATAAATCCCACTTTTCACTCGCTCTTCTCGGGGTTCCTAGACTTCGAACTGCGCGCACTGCCATAAGCATCTTGCACATATGGTCGTTCCTTTGATGGATTCCAAAGCCCATATGAAACGTCAACACATATGGCACGACAGTCCAATTATACATAGCTATATCACATCAGAGTCATCTAATGAGGCAGAGGAATTGGCCGGACGGTCAAAAGTGGCTAGAATCTGGGCAAAACAAATTCAAAAAATCTTGTAGAGGCAGTGTTTGAATTGTGTTTTTGATGGTGGAAATGGATTCAACACCATCAAAAACGTCAAGAACACCTAAAATTTTGAAGTTTGACAACTATAACTTGGATATACAAAAATCCTAGTCGGATTTTCTTTAAATATGACCGGAATTTCTATAACTTTCCGGGAAACTCCTCTGCCTCATTGGATTTTCTTTAAATATGACCGGAATTTCTATAACTTTTCGGGCAACTCCTCTGCCTCGTTAGACTACGCTTATCACATCTGCCAGGATTCACTGTCCTTGACATAAGAACAGCAAGTTCTCTGATCAGTTTCCTGACTAACCGTCTGGGTAACATGCGCCTAGCAGGTAAAGTTCACCCAGAAATGTAAAGGCATCTGTTCTACCCAGAATATCAATCAGAATGGTGAATCGACCTCATTTACTTCACATCACCATGTTTCACTCCATGACGAATATCCCTTAATTTGTCTTGATCTTGCTCAAGCACCTAATCTTCTTCGATTTAATTTGCTTGGCCACAGGGCTTTCATGCAACCAAGATACTATGAGAACCTCTGACACAAAAGGTGTTGTATACCGAGGTGATAATTTTGGCTTGAATATATTTGGTGTTGTATACTGAGGTGATAATTTTGACTGGAATATATTTGGTGTTGTATACCGTGGTGATAATTTTAGCTCGAATATGTTTGGCGGTGTATAAAGAGGTGATAATTTTGGCTTGAATATATTTTTAAGTCAGAATTTATAATTTTGAATTGCAAAATTTTAAAGTTTTAAAGTTTTAATGTTTAAATCATGAGTTTAATACTACAAAAGTATATTACGACATACCTAAAAAGTGGATCACATTCCAGACACAGAAAGCAAGAGAAGACAGATTTCAACGGAGAAATACGGAAAATAATATTTTGAAATGGAAATACTGACAAGATCTGTGCCACCTTATGAGAGATCCTTCATGAAAGGGTAAAAGTCTTCCTAAAAGTACAAGAACTAACGAAAGCCATAAGATCATTTATTACAAATATGTTATAATCAGATTTTGTTAAAGGTCGAATAAAAAACGTCGACAGGAAGAGAATTGCTTCACATGCCAGACATCCTATCAGCTTCCTTCCAGCGCTTTCCTCCCTCTGACTCCCCAGACTGACCAACCGGAAAAGATATCCAGCCCCTGAAAGTCCCTTCCTCTGGCCAAAGCGAGAGAGCTAAGGTCAGAACTAGAGAGCCAAAGCCTAGCCAGGTTTTTCCAGGAGTCCACAAAGAAAGAAAAACGCTAAAAACACCAGAGATTCTACATTCAAGCTAGGGGTAGAGTCAGGGGGCTTCTGGGTAGAAAATACACAGGGAAGACTAAGAGAAATCTAGACAACAGCAAAGACAACGATTACACTTGCACCAACATTTACCTATTCTACAGCCAAAATCTACACAGGGACGGGATACATTGCAGAAATTTGGAGTATGTAGACAAGGAAATTTATGTCAAAAGTCCTCATTTATTATCCATTTGACTCCTTCGATAAACAATTCAATTAAAACTATAGACATTCCTACTTCTTATCATGTTAAAGCTGGAACGGGGAGAAGCACGATGTCAAAACAGGTTTTTTTTTTTTAAGAAACAGGAACTCTGAAAACTAATAAGCATGGGAATAGGCCTACACACCTCATTACCTTGCGCTCAGCGCTTAGGAGAAAAAAACGCCAGAACCACCATAGCTACCAGAACTGAGAGCCAAACAACACATATATTCCTCTCACAGACACGGAAATAAATTGTTTCACAACTTATAAGAAAATAACAGAGATTAAAACAAGAAAAGGCCAGACGACTCCAAACTTTCTTCCACGGTCTCGGAATAACTCACAGCTTATGGTCAAGGACTGTTCCGGAGAGAAAATGCTTTCTTCCATAGTCTCGGAATTACTCACAGCTTACGGTTAAGGACTATTCCAGAGAGAAAATGCTTTCCTCCAAAGGAAGGAAGCAAAAAGAAGACTCGTGACACAAAAATCACTCGTTTTAACATTGATTAGGAAGGACATGCCTTTCCAACCCGTGTCCCAATTGTCTTGACGCATGGCAACATTATGAGCTTTGGTAATATGATGTTGACTCGGAGCTACTTCGATCTACAAGTGACACAGGAGCACTAACTTCACTAGAGCTTCACAAGAAAGAGCTAACCAGCCTGCCATAGGGCATTAAATGCCAGTATGGAGGCCCCCTTTACCATACATTCCCATGCCTTTCCATCCTGCATCTATCGTTTCTCCGAGAGCTCAAGGGCCCATGACATCAAACTTTTTCCAAGAGCCGGTGACCCACCATGTCACGCCCCCAATTCTTTTTCCGTTAAATTGGCCAGGTGCGGCACAACCTAAGTAACCAACATCCTTCATTGTTAACTTACTTTACAAACTAAGCCTTTCACCATTCATTATAAACATGAATAACATCATAATGTGCAGAAACCATTATAATAATAACATGATAAAACAACAGCTTGAACACAACTATATGCAAGAGAACTTCTTTTATTATATATATGAGAATTTGTACAATGACCGGGAGCTGGGCTCAACCATCGTTTTACCAAATTCGGGCACCCACTCGTGCAAGAGCGCACGGTGGTCTCACCTAAGACTTAACTAAATACAACATATTATCCAACACAAGTTCTTTGCCGAACGGGCGGGTGCGCCCGTGCACGACCCACGCCCAATGTAATCCAACTCACATCCAACTCACCGGCGGGTGGGCGCCCTAGCGCACCCTCCACCCGCGCCTCAACCGCATGTAACTTCCATGCAAATTCCGTGTGGGTTGCCCGGCAGGTGGGCACATAGAACTGCGCCTTGCCGCGGCTCCTCTTCATTCCTTCACACCTTAGCTCGCAGGTTGAAGAGAGACTTTCTTGGTTGCAAATGCCAAGTCTCATCGCATCACTTATACCCAACCTTCGTGTGGAGGTCGCGCCCATGGCCGACCTCTCCACACACTTTCAATCAACGTGTCCTCAACGATATGAACCCCACGATATGGTCGGCTCGCCCATCATTTGCCACCCTCCATCTCGCCATATAAACCATGGAACTCCAACTCGTCCACATATAATGCCTCGCCCTTGTTTTTCCACACCTTGTCTCATGCCTTAACCGCATCGCACAGAGGAAGGAGCGCGTGCCCGACCGCCCGATGACTACAGGACATTACATCCTCCCCCACTTGAAATCATTGTCGCCCTCAACAATCCCGACTGCCTCAGTATCTGCAATCTTCATACTTTGCAATCTTCTTCTTCCATCTCCAAAGTGAGTCCTTCGATTCCCAGCTCTTCTCTTCCGGTGCATTCTTCCATCTGACAAGATACTCCCGTTTCATGTGGCAACCAATCCCTGTAGTTCTGAAGCTCAAAATCTTCTCCAACTCCAATCCTGGGTTGTCCACAATCCTGGCTGGTCCTCTCGGCGGTTGAGCTCTCTCTAGATGATCAGCATCAAGTCTGCATCTCTTCAAATGACTAATGTGAAAAACTTGATGCTTCATGTGCATATAGTGCGGAAGCTCTAGCTCATAAGCAACTTCCCCACTCTCTTCTTCACCTGGAATGGTCCCTCATACTTCCGTGTCAGTTTGCTTGCAGTCCCCTTGGCTGGCTGAAACTACTCCCCGGTAATCCTAAGAAACACCATATCTCCCACATTGAAGTGCGCATCTCGTATTCCTCGTTCAACATATTTCTTCATTCTCCTTGTCGCATCGTGCAAGCGCAGCCGTGTCAACTCCAAGGTCTCCTCCCAAGCCTTCATGAACTTCTTCGCATGAGGACTCTTCAAAAAACCTCGTGTCACTACGGTATGCGGTGCAACCGGCATCTGTCCATTCACCAACTCAAATGGACTGTACCCTGTCGCAGAACTCTTTTGAATATTGTAGCTAAAATGAGCAATATCCAAGAGTTCAGGCCAATTCTTCTGATCAGCCGTCACATAATGTTTCAAGTAATCCTCCAGCAATGCGTTCATCCTCTCAGCCTGTCCATCTGTCTGCAGATGGTAACTCGAACTCATCAACAACTCTGTCCCGACTAATGAGAACAATGTGGTCCAAAATCTGCCTATAAAATGCGGATCTCTAACCGACACAATGCTCAATGGCATCCCCAAATACTTCACTATGTTCCTCCGCAGTCCGCTCAGCTCCACAAGGCATCTTTGTATGAACAAAGACAGCATACTTGGAAAAATGATCAACCATGATCATGATCCCATTATACCCCTGAACCTGTGGTAACTGAGTGATGAAGTCCATTGGGACACTCATCCATGGCCTCCTAGGAATCGGTAAAGGTTGCAACAGTCCTCCTTGCCTTTGAGTATCTGATTTGTCTTGCTGACAAATGATGCACGTATGTACATACTCTTCCACATCCTCTCGCATCTTCTCCCAAAAGAATCCTCTCTCCAACAATGCCAAAGAACGACGCTGCCCTGGGTGGCCAGCCCATGGAGAATCATGGCACTCCTTCAAAATGTGCCTCCTGAGTCCAGATGACTTTGGAACATAGAGCTGGTTTCCAAAGAACAAGAACCCATCTTGTAGAAAGAACTTCATGTCTTCCCCTCCTTTATCTGCTTCACTATATTCTGTGCCAAAGTATCGGTTCCAACACTTTCCTTGAGTTTATTATGCATCTCTTCTGACATTTGAATTCGACTTCTACTCCTTAATACCCGGTCTTCACCCTCCAATGCTACAAGTTGTCCCTTCCTACTAAGGGCATCTGCTACCGCATTGTGCCTTCCCGGTCTATACTTAATAGACATGTCGAATTCTGCCAAGAAGTCCTGCCAACAAGCTTGCTTCGCAGAAAGCTTCGGTTGTGATGCAAAATAACTTGCTGCAACGTTGTCAGTCTTGACAACAAACGACTTCCCAATCAGGTAATGCCTCCAGACATGAAGACAGTGAATGATTGCAGTCATCTCCTTCTCATGAACCAGATACCTTCGTTCTCTATCCTGCAACTTCCAACTCTCATATGCCACCGGATGCCCATCCTGCATAAGAACCCCTCCTATGGCAAAATTTGAAGCATCAGTGTGTACCTCAAACAGTCTCTCGAAGTCAGGAAACTTTAGTATCGGTGCTGTAACCATCCTCCTCTTCAAGTCATCAAATGCCTTTTGACATTTATCCATCCAAAACCACCTCTTGTCTTTCTTCAATAGGTTTGTCAGTGCCGATGTCACCTTGGAGTACCCCTCTACAAACTTCTGTTGGTAGTTGGTCATGCCTAAGAACACCCTCATCTCATGGACATTCTTCGGTTCAACCCAGTCCTCATTCGCCTTCACTCTGCTCGGCTCCATCCATATGTACCCTTGACCAACTATATGCCCAAGGAACGGAATCTCGGTCTGAGTGAACACACACTTAGACTTCCTCAAGAACAACTGATTTGCCCTCAGTGCCTCGAACACCATCGCCAAGTGCTTCTTATGATCCTCCATGTTGTCACTGTACACCACTATATCTTCCAAGTACACTACTATGAACGAATCCAAGTATGGTCGTAGGACATCATTCATCAAAGTGCAAAACATAGCAGGAGCATTGCACAACCTGAACGTCATAACAAGGAACTCAAAGCTACCATACCTTGTTACTATCGGGGTCTTCTTCTCATCTCCTTCAGCTATCCGCACCTGATAATACCCATGCCTCAAGTCCAGCTTAGAAAACACTTGGGCTTTCGCAAGCTTGTCAAAGCAATCAGCAGCAAATGGCAAAGGATATCTATTCCTTACCGTCTGCTTGTTCAATGCACGGTAATCACAGCACATCTGTAGCTCATTCGAATTCTTCTTCTGCTGGAACAATACCAGAGCTCCATAAGGGGACCTTGAAGGTCTAATGAAACTTGCATCAGCTAACTCCTTTATCTATCGTTTCAATTCGTCCAACTGAGGTCCTGACAATAGATAAGGTGCTTTAGCCAAGGGTTTCTTTCCTGGCTCAAGCTCAATGCTATGGTCCACTGCATGCCTTGGTGGAAGTTTCTTCAGAATCTCATCAAGCATCAAATCCGCATACTTGGTCAGTGCCTCAGAAATCTCGACTGGAACAGGCGTCCCCACTCCATCACCTTCGACTCCCTTGAATATCACTGCATATGTGTCCATATCTGACTCCTTCATAGCCTTCTCCAAACTTAGTGCAAAAACATGCTGCACCTTGACTTCCCTCCTTTGCCTATGAGTGGGCAAAGTCCAAGTTTGTGACTGTCCAACCAACACCACCTCATCACAGAAGGGGACAACAAGATCCCTGTTTCCCTTCAAAAAATCATGTCCGAGTATCATATCAAAGTCATTCATCTCCATCACCGTGAAGTCCGGCTGACCCTTCCAGTCTTTTATTTGCACAGACACTTCGTGTGCCAAATCCGCCACCTTAGCTCTAAAGTTCACTGCCTTGATTTCCATATTCGACGGGAAGATCATCAATCCAACCTCTTTTGTCAACCGTGTCGTCATGAAGTTGTGAGTGGCCCCCATGTCCACCAGAGCTTGAATGGTCTTGCCACAGACCATCAAGTCCACGAAACCCAGACTGTTCATCCATGATTTCTCCATAACTTTTCCCTGCATACATGTTTGTTCTCTGCGTGCAACATCAAGCAACGACTTCACTACCTGTGAACCTGCTCTGATACCACTTGTCACGCCCCCAATTCTTTTTCCGTTAAATTGGCCGGGTACGGCACCGCCTAAGTAACCAACATCTTTCATTGTTAACTTACTTTACGAACTATGCCTTTCACCATTCATTATAAAAATGAATAACATCATAATGTGCGGAAACCATTATAATAAGAACATGATAAAACAACAACTTGAACACAACCATATGCAAGAGAACTTTTTTTATTATATATATGATAATTTTTACAATGACCGGGAGCTCGGCTCAACCGGTGTTTTACCCAAGTCGGGTGCCCACCCATGCAAGAGTGCACGGTGGTCTCACCTAAGACTTAACCAAATACAACATATGAACCAACACATGTTCTTTGCCGAACGGGTAGGCGCGCCCATGCACGACCCACGCCCAATGCAATCCAACTTGCATCCAACGCACCGGCGGGCAGGCGCCCTAGCGCACCCTCCACCCGTGCCTCAACCGCATGTAACTTCCGTGCAAATTTTGTGTGGGCTGCCCGGCAGGCGGGCGCATAGAACTGTGCCTTGCCACGGCTCCTCTTCTTTTCCTTCGCACCTTAGCTCACAGGTTGAAGAGCGACTTTCTTGGTTGCAAATGCCAAGTCTCATCGCATCACTTACACCCAACCTTCGTGTGGAGGTTGCCCCCATGGCCGACCTCTCCACACACTTTCAATCAACGTGTCCTCAACGACATGAACCCCACCATATGGTCGGCTCGCCCATCGTTTTCCACGCTCCATCTCGCCATATAAACTATGGAACTCCAACTCGTCCACATATAATGCCTCGCACTTTTCATTCCGCACCTTGTCTCATGCCTTAACTGCATCGCACGGAAGAAGGAGCGCACGCTCGGCCGCCCGATGACTGCATGACGTTACACACCACCTCTAAGTTGGCACTCGCTATGTTGGCGCATTTTCAAACGAATGCATTTTCAAACGAACTCTCGCGCCAAACACTCCTTTGCTCCATTCGCGCTCCCACCGTAGGTCCTCTGCGACCCTCTCAAGCATACATCGCTCTCAAGGACTACCACCGTAGACATAAGGTTTGTGAAGTTCACTCAGATACTCTGAAGGTTACAGTGAATGGTATTGAGCAAAGGTTTTGCTAGCAATGCAACAAGTTAGCACTACACTACCCTTTTCATGATTGGACTAGATGTCATATTCTGCTCATTTTCCCCTTGAGTTACAGTTTAAAATTAAAAATCAAGTGGGGTTTCCATAGTTATGAATTTGGTTGAAGTGCATCACGACTCTTACTGTAATAACAGTCAGATCATGACAATTGTTTCATCACCCAATTCATTCATGATATGACAACCATTAGATATGGAGGGTGGATTGGATGGTAAACTTTGTAGGCCTTCTATGATTGAATGAGAAATTTCATTTTGATAAAATGGATTCAAGTCTCTCTATATTTTATGTGGCTTTGTTGATTTGGCCCCTTTCTTCTGGAAAATTAAAAATTAAGTGGGGTTTCCATAGTTATGAATTTGGTTGAAGTGCATCATGACAATTCATTCATGATATGACAACCATTAGATATGGAGAGTGGTTTGGATGGTAAACTTTGTAGGCCTTCTACGATTGAATGAGAAATTAATTTTGATAAAATGGATTCAAGTCTCTCTACATTTTATGTGGCTTTGTTGATTTGGCCTTGGTTTAAATACCCATTGAATTTATTCATCACCTTGTACATGTTCAAGCTTCCTTCACCTGCAGTGCAGTGTACCACCCTGCCATATTCGAGCTTCCTGTCATTTGCTGAAGGGTATGTTGTACCCTTCATGACACAATCCCAACTGCATCCCATTTGAGTACATTAACCTTCTAACCAAATCCTGCCTATAAAGTGGAGGATGAAGTATTGCCAAAATCTGGAATTTTTGGTGCAAAACATCTTTGAACTCTTCAACCATTTTTTATCCCATCTTATACTGTGCAAAGTGTCCTAAAGTTGTTATATTATGCACAAGAGCCATAAAAGCTCCGAGATCTCCCTCTAAGCTTTGTTTTGACAAAGCACACTCACAAGAAAACGGGAGAAATTGTCATGTGTGGCAATTCACACTTGAATTGCCATATCCTTCAATAAATTGCAACACACACTTAAAATTAAAAATCAAGTGGGGTTTCCATAGTTATGAATTTGGTTGAAGTGCATCACGACTCTTACTGTAATAACAGTCAGATCATGACAATTGTTTCATCACCCAATTCATTCATGATATGACAACCATTAGATATGGAGGGTGGATTGGATGGTAAACTTTGTAGGCCTTCTATGATGTTTAAGAAAAAAACAAGGAGGCCTGCTGTGATGCTGCATGGTTTGAATTGCATAAGCATCTAGGTTGGGTAGTGAGCTTTATCTAGAACTTCTTGAATGACCTTTGCTTGCATTGCTTCCTTGTAAATCTTGTGAATTTGCAAAACGACGTAGGAAAAGATGCTCGAATTTGTCCTTTTTTATAAAATTTTCCTTTTTTCTTTTAAAATTCAAACTTGTGTGGAATTGATGTATAGAAACAAGTGAAGTGGACTCTCCATCTCTCTTATCAACCCTTAGCTAATGGAGAGTTAGGTGAAGTTTTTTTTCCCAGTTTGAAATTCCTGGTCTGCTTGTTGAATGTAGCTAAGAGGGTAAATACCTTGTTCTAGTCATTAGGGGTGAATACTTCATTTTAGTAAAGGCTTTGAAAGGCCTTTGGGTGTTGGGGGAAGTACACCTGATGATAGATGTGCCTCTCTTTGTGTTACCCAAGACAATGGCTTCCTCAAAACCGTGTCTCTCCTTGTGTTAGTCATCAAGACACACTTATTATACATGTCTGCTACAAAATTGGAGACTTAAGATGCATATAGATCTTCAGCTTATGTAGATTATGCTAGAATATACTCTTTGAAAAATGTATTGTTCCTTGTGAGACACCAAAAATTAGAGGATATCCAGGAGACATATTAGACTACTGCACACCAAGATACAAAAAAAATAATCTGAATTTTGTTTCAGAGTTTTGAAGTTAACGAATTTGAGGATTTAATATGGAAAGGTGTAGTATGATTTATTCTCTTACTGCAATTCTGTGAAAGGACGAAAGCCGGCTTTCTTCCAATTTTCATAAAGTAGGGTTTTTCAATAGAAGAGACAGAACCTGGTAAGTGTAGTGTGTTGGATGATATAGTTAGACGACTTGTGTAAGGGTTTGCTCTTTTATGGTGGGTCTGCTTTTCCCATTTTCCTTGACAAGTTTTAGCTTTGAACTTTATAGCTTTATTTTCATCTTTTTCTCTCTTTTCCATTTAGACCAAATGACCTTGAATTTCTCTTAAATTTGGCCACGATTAAATTTTTTTGTCACTTTTCATTCGGAATCTTACAAATCTGAAGTGTTCGATAAGTAGAGAAGTTACTCTAATTGATGCGTCAGACGTTAAATCATCTCTCATGCATGTTCCAGCAGCTAGTGGGTGGTAGATTTGAACCGGTCGGTGATCATCAGATTGTATATTGGAGTCATATCATTTGCACATTCCACATAGGCCTCTATGAAATAGGTGGAGGGAACCTTAGCATCCATCACCTTGCTGTTCTTTGATGTAATTTTGGCTCCCTCTTAATCTAAGTTTTCCTAGAGAAGCCGACTCAGTTTTCTGTTCATGATCTTATTCTTTCTGTTTCCTCTCATCCGACTGCTTGCCTAACTATTGAGTTCTGCTATGCTTTTGTATTTTTCAGTTTTCATTAGGTCTAAATCTCTGAACATATAAATGTTGTAAGGGTGAGCATTTAGGTTACAATATGTTCAGTCTTATTATGTTGCCTGGAGAATTTTATCAATGGGGAAATTAATGTTTGTTTCTAAAAAACTTTTCAGTTATATTATCACAAGGCACTGATAGCCCGCAAATTTATCACTGAGATCAGAACAGACAAATCCAGTGCCTTTGCACAATTTTGCTAGTAATGGATAATCCTCTCCTCCTCATCCTTGCTCTAATTCCTAAAATACCTAATTTCAATATATCAAGTTGACCGGGGCAAGACATTAAATTAAGACCAATGTAAAGGCTTGCTGACAAAGATTCAGTGAGCTATAACATGGCGGTTATTATGCTCATTAGTTACATAATTTTTGTGGATAAAAATTGAACACAGTGTCTTGAGTTTCAGATGGTAGCATCTGTATTTTCTTGTGACTTCATTTGCAGAGCACTGAACACAATCCTTTGGGTTTCCGATGTTACATGGGTATTTCCTTGTGACTTTATTTGCAGGGCACTCGGTTGACTGTCAGTGCTATCCCGTGATTCAGGCCCGAGAAATCGCACAATTACAGCTGTTCATGATTAGTCATCCATTGCCTGTTATCTTTTGTATTGCATTCCACTTGATCCTCTTTTGAATCCATCAAAGAGTTAGGAAAAAAAAGATTTAAAATGGAAGAGCGACCTCGCCTGATCAGTATATCTGCACTTGTCTATAGATGCAAGACTGGATAATTTTTAATGATTTGGAACGAGGTAAGTGTTTTGCATTCATGTATATGGTGGTAGTTTGTCTGACATAACATAAGAGAACAATTATCTGGAATCAGTCATTTTTTCTGACTTTGAACAGTATCATCTTTAGTGAAGAAAGGTTAGGAATAAGAGAGGGAAATCTGCACGCTTCTATTTTTGGGCGGCATACTGTTTAGTAAATATCTTGTCAGCTGTGTGACACCATAGCCAAATATCTTAAACCATTAATGGAAGAGCTATGAATATATTTTTGGGCCTCTGTTTTTCATTGGGTTCACTAGCTATGAATATATATTTGGGCCTCTGTCACACTCAAACAAAGAGATTCAGTTGCATATTATAAGAGAAAGAAACTATAAAGGTATCCGATATGTATATTGCTTTGGTTTCTTTCCTTTAACACTCTCTCAATGCATTCATGGCGCAAAAACCAGAAATCACGTGCTTATAGAGTATAATTTACCTGGTCGGGATTCAGCACCGTGAGCGGACCTGCGAGCTGAGCCAGCGCTGTGAGAGCTCACGGACCTGCGAGGTGAGCCAGCACTGTGAGAGCTCACGGACCTGCGAGGTGAGCCAGCACTGTGAGAGGAACTGCGAGGTGAGCCAGCACCGTGAGCGAGAGCGGTGTATGCTCGAGAGGGTCGCAGAGGACCTGCTACGGGAGCGCGAATGGAGCAAATGAGTGTTTGACACCAGACTTCGTTTGAGAATGTGCCATCATAGCGGGTGCCAGCTCGGAGTTGGTGGGTCACCGGCTTCCGGAAAAAGTTTGATGCGATGGGCCCTCGAACTCCGGGAGAAACGATAGATGTGGGATGGAAAGGCATGGACATGGGCATGGGTATGTATGGTAAAAGGGGTCTCCATATGGACATTTAATGCTCTATGGAGGCTTGTTAGCTCTTAACTTGAAGTATTATCTGGCACGCGACAATCCAGGGTGGAGCCAAAAAAACTTGAAGTGTTGTCGTCAGTTTATTGGAGAAATCATACAGCATTGAAGTGTCGTCAGTTTATTGGAGAAATCATACAGCATTGAAGTGTTGTCGTCAGTTCATTGGAGAAATCATAAGCCTTGAAGTGTGGGCCAAAAAACTTGAAGTGTTGTCGTCAGTTCATTGGAGAAATCATAAGCCTTGAAGTGTGGGCCAAAAAACTTGAAGTGTTGTCGTCAGTTCATTGGAGAAATCATAAGCCTTGAAGTGTGGGCCAAAAAACTTGAAGTGTTGTCGTCAGTTCATTGGAGAAATCATACAGCCTACGGGAGGTTCTCAACCTTATCTTCTTATATTTCGTTCCAACTTTCCAAATTCATTCATTTGCAATCCGATAATCCTGTTGAAGCGAGGGACAAAGATACCGATGTGCGAGGAAAGAAGAGACTGCACTGTATGTGTGACGGGAGCAGGAGGTTTCATTGCCTCATGGCTAATCAAAGATCTTCTGCTCCGGGGATACAATGTCAATGGCACTGTCATGGATCCAGGTGATGTTATGTTACATTACGACCTTGACATTAACAGCAGCTTCTTTGTTTAATATCTTTCATTGTTTTATAAACCAGAAGTCCGGCTCTCTTAATTATTATGCAGGGGACGAACGCGAGACTGCCCATATTCTGTCGCTTCCGGGAGCCAAAGAGAGGCTTCGGCTCTTCAAAGCCAATCTACTCGAAAAGGGCAGCTTCGATACTGCCGTTCAAGGCTGTGAGTTCGCTATTCTCTTGGCGACACCCATGGATTTCGCCATAGACGCAGAGGTAAATAATTATCAAATATCCAAATTGAATTTATGTTGATGGCTGATTTTGGGAATATCTCAGAATTTTATTGTGGGTATCCAACGTGGATTTTCAGAATTTTAAGGTAGGTATTCTAGGTGGATTGTGGATTTTCAGAATATTTGAGTTCTTAAAAGAGTAAGATTGCAAAATATTCTTCAAATCTGAAATAACTGAGGATGAGATTTATCTTTTCTATATCCAGACACAGAGTAGCGTCGTTGAAGCTGAGGTTAATGGGACCCTTGATATTTTGAGGGCTTGCGAGAAGGCCAAAACTGTGAGGCGTGTAATATACACTTCCTCAATATCTGCAGCTTCTCCGCTGAATGAAAAGGGCGAATTCGGAGACTGTATTGACGAATCCTGCTGGAGCAACGCTGATATCATCAAACGTAAAGGGCCTCTTTTCTGGGTAAGTTCAATGTTTGATTTTCTACCTTCTTCTTCTTCTTGGTAGTGAACTTGACAAAGGTTCTCAAAAATCTAACCAGTATTGCGCAATTATTAAATTAACATTTGTATGTATATTGTTATTTGAAACTGAGTAATGAGATTTTTGATATTCAGATGTATTATTTAGCCAAGGTTTCAGGAGAGCAAACAGCTCGTCAGTTTGGATTGGAGAACGGAATTGAGGTAGTGACAATAGCGGCATCGCTAGTTGCGGGGCCTTTTCTTACACCTGCACTTCCCGCTAGCGTTGAAGAAGCTTTAGCCGTGGTCACAGGTATGCTTTTCCTGCTCTTCGAACTTATGGTCATTAAAGGCCATTGCCAATAACACGTGGATTGCTTTTGGACCAACGTTTCTGGATTTCCATTAACGGCTTAATTCTCGGTAACAAAGTGGTACACTTATCTATTAAATAATAATTATAATAGTGGTTCTTCATAGGTGT
>APFE030336269.1:46873-64108 GCA_000404065.3 Pinus taeda
AAGAGATAAAAGTACCATTTATGACTGGTTCCACTTATAAGCTTCAAGCAACAATGATTTATCTCTCCTTGCTCTAACATCTACTAAGAGTACAGAAGTGCAACATCAGTAGCAGATATCAAATGCAAACATTAATAAACCTTGATCCATCCATTCATCAAAACCACCTCCGAGGGCGCAAAAGTGCATGTTCTGAGGATGCGTTTTTGACAAATCTCCGGACCCTTCTCTAAATGCCTAAGAAGGGTTTAAATACTGCTAGCTAACTAACTTGATTACATAAATTTAGGATCCGGTTTCCAAATGACCGTCCTTCTGATAAAGCAAACTATTTCTAAAAATTAAATGACTCTGAACTATTTCTGTATTAACTCCTCAGTGCTGTAAGCATGCAACATTCGACTGGGAAGAGTCGGCTGGTTGCCTTCCCTTTTCGTGTGTGTTATAAAAATAGAAGTAACAAGAGCTGGCACCACTTTCTGGTAAACTATAAGATGTTTTAGAGAATCTCCCGCTGACTGGGTGTATACTTGGTAATAACTCAAATTTCCTTTAAACTGGTTCTGCTTTTGCTATTTCGGTTTCTGTCTTTGCGAATGACTTGATGAGTTAAAAGACTTTACTTTCTGAGCAATTCTCTGGATTGAAAACTGCCTCCGTTCTTCATGCCGAGCTTTTCTGGTGTGTATGTTTCAGGTATTTTTGTAATCATGTTGCTTTTGTGCGCCTTTGATTCTGAGCTTCAGATGACCTATCGGTCATTAGCATCTGTTGAGTGATACTCTAGAATATGTAGTTCTATCATATGCGGCACCCATTTCTGAAGAGATTTCTTCTGTGTTCTCCGAGCATTGGCACTTTCCCCTTTTCCTTAGATGTTTCCTGCAATATTGCTTCATGTTATTTCCTGTTTTATAGTTTGCGCAAAGGACAAGAGTAATGGTAAATAAAGATTGACATAAAAGCGTCAAATCTTATGTGTGCATAATTATGACATTCACAGCGAACTGACTCTTCGAAAAACAAAAAGAAGTCGTTCGTACAATCATTAATTTCCTTTTTTAAGGCGCGCGCTTAATTCTGATTAATGGGCAGCTTTCCTTGAATACCGCGCCGAGGAAAATTCGCGCTCATCGCAGATCGCAGATTTGTGTTATAGTATCGTGGTATTGCAATATCGGATCATCGCAGATCGCAGATCACAGATCGCAGATATTAGTCATTTTGTGCCACTTTACGCGATGTTGCGATGTGTGACGCCGCACATCGGCCGCCGGAGATTTCTTAAGTTTTTTATTTAATAGCGCTTATGGTGAATGCGATGCGATGAATTTCGTATCGTTCCTTCTTGGTTTGTTATGCTCATAAAAGAAATGTTTCCTTGCTTTGTTGCGATAAAATTCTAAGAAAAAAACAAAAATGTTCCTAGAGATGTTTGTTTGAATTTTTTATTAAGGGCCCCCTATTTGCTTGGTGTTATTGCTAATATCAAACAAAGAGGGTGGTTGTTGGTGGCCACAACAGATGGGTAAGTAGTGCAAGATTGCAGAAATGGTGGACCATCACCAATTGGCTTATTAAGTACAAAGACTCATGCCACTCAGGGTATTAGCATCAAAACAGAGAGTGGAGGACAAAACATTGGAAGCATGTCTAATTTCCCCTATTTTCCCCCAGACATCATTCACTAACACCCCCAAGGACCTTGAGATCTGCTCAGGAGTCCAGTTCCACTTCACTTCATAACAAGCTACTGGGTCAAACCATGAAGTTTAATCAAGAAAAGAAGCCACATTTTTTGTGTAAAAAATCTTTCTTATCATTTCATTTATCTTCAATTCCTAAGTTTTACTTCTTAGAACTTAGCTTTACCCCTTCACTCACCTCACAAAGTCATATTAACCACTAATGTACTATTTAGCTCCCCAACTACCCCCCTTCCCTAATTCTATTAGAATCTATGAAAAAATTCCCAAAAAATATGTATAAATACCCTCCCCCTAGCACTATAGCTATATAACCCTTCCTTGGGAAATATTAACCCATTAGGGTTAATATTCCAGCACCAACCACAACTACATCAGCAACAGGAGCAACAACAGAAGCAACATCAACAGCAGAATCCAGCATGAGCATGGAGGACTTGATGAAAGTTGTCAAAGAGCTTGAGACTCAAGTAATAGAAATAAATGAAGCCAAGGATAGACTGGACAAGCTGGAGACTAGCTATGATAAATCCAAGATGACAGTAGTAGAGAAACAAAGAGAAATAAAGGCCTTAGAGGCCAAAGTAAAAACTATGGAAAATGAATTGCTCCTGGGTAAGACCTTAGCAGAAATAAAGAAGATAATTTGGGCCAAAATTGGCCAATCAATACAGGACCAATGGAGGTCAATCCAGGCCATATATGAGCAGGTTGAACTAGTAGGCATGGCTCATGTGGAGATACAAAGAGCCAGAACAACACTGGGAATCATGCTTGAGCAGGCCAATAAAATGATACACTTCCTCAATAACTGCACTAGGGAGGAGTTGGCAGCTCTAGAGATAAGAAGCATAACAGATACAATCCTGACAACTAAGAAAGTGCTGACCTTGAGAAACTTCACTCAAACTCTGGAGAGAAAATGTTAGGAAATGAAAGTAGAGATTGATGAATTGAGGGCAAAAATGACAATATTACAAGATAAAGGACTGCCAAGCCTAGTGACTAGCACAGGACAGCTGCTGTCATATAATCAGTATATCCCAAGGATCAACAATTATGTTGAAAATCAAATAACAGCATCCAGCAGCTCCACAGAAGAAGCAGGGCCTCCCTCTGGGCAGTCTCTGTATGACAAGTTAGAAAATCTATTTTTTATTGAGCATGAGATAAATCATCTGTTTGAGGTGCCTCCAAACTTCTACAGATATACAGAGGCAGATGAAACACTGGTGAAAATAAGGAGGAATCAACTACCTCCAGCTGATTGGTGGCAGGCAATGCTGGAAATTCTACCCAGATAATACCACTATTTTACTCCTTTTTGAGAAAAATCAAGTCTCGGTCATGGTACAGGTCAGTAGACAGGTCAGCAAACAGGTATCACAGGGAGCATCCATACAAGTGACTCACCAACGCACCCAGACAGCAGGCTCAATCAACGCAGAGTTAAAAGCACAGCTACAGGCCACTTTCCTGAGCCATAAAGTCAAAAGCTGTCTGACAGAAAGATAACTGCCATCTCAGCATTAAATGTTGTAGTTATGTTTTTCATTTAATTTTTGTAAGAGATTTGGTGGTGAAATTTATTGCACAATAACTCTCTATTGAGATATTTTGTACCCTATTTTGTATATATATCCCCTCAGAGAACGTATTGAGGGTCGGTTGTAGTGAAACTCTTTCTGAAGAGATCTATCGTATACTTGAGACATTTTTTATAATACAAATTGCTGGTGGAGTCCCCTGGTTCTTATGCTGTCTGAAGATGGAAATGAATAGCTCTGTTATGTTGCAGAATTCCTGTATCATTTGCTGGAGCAATGAGTTTTCCTGAACTGTGTATGTGTTTTCTGTGTATTCCATAATTCTTATGTTTTCATGATCATAGTAAATAGAGAAAAAGAATAGCCTAGGATTTGTTTTGAACACCCTATGCTCAATCTCTATTTCTAAATATGTTTTCTTCTGGATTAACCATGGATATGAATTCTTGATTTCTCATGTCTAAACTAATTCTATCATTGTGAATATTGTTTAAGAATTATTAACTGCTCTTAAGCAATACTTTCATTTTCCCCTTGTTAGCATAGTGAAAGATCCTTAGTTTCCTTTCACTCACTAATTCCATAACTTCATCAAAAAAATTTGGTAAATTGCTTCACATATGCCTATCTGGCTCTACAGTAACACTCTGCCTTCATAAACATACTTCAGCAGCACAATACCTCAACTCCATTGCCCAATGGACCAAATTGTTCCATGATCTATATTTCAGCTCTGTCTGGATTCACCAACCCACCAAACTCAAACAAAACAGCACACCATAACTAGCCTAAAATCATCCATCAACAAAACTAAATTATAAAGAGAGATCCCTCTCTGGTTACAGGTAGGCTAGGACCTGTAGCTAAAAGATTGGTCAGTGGTTACCTCGGTTGTATTCCCTTTAGGAAGCAGGGAACAACCTGAGTGTTAACATTAATGGCGACTCCACTGGGGAACTATGTCAAATTACCAGGTGAAAGGAAATAAGCTTCTTGTTTAAACCCTATCCTAAGATACCAAGGAAAGAAAAATCAGAAGCTGGCTCCAAAGGAGAAATCTCGTTACACTAGGTCCAATCCTGACCCTAATCCCCCAGCTATCTTTTAAAACCCCAATTTAATTCCCAAAATCTTAAAAAAGCAAGAGCAGCTAGGGGAGCTCTCAGATTCAGATACAAAACCAAATCAACAGAGCTATATTCCTACTCCTGTCAAAGCATCAGTCACCCTCATACAATCCCTACTTATCCTAGTTCCTCATCCACTTCCCAAGGCAGTTTCCCCACTCCTCCATCCCCAACACACCTTACCCTTGTTATCCCTATTGTTCCAGCTGTTCCACTCCTTCTTGCTGTCCCTTTTATCCCTGCAAATATGGCTAGATATGATCCTTTACACCTGCCTGCAAATCCAGGGGCAATGCCCCAAGACTATCAAGGCAAAATCACATACTTTGATGGTATTGGCACTTATACAGCCCAGCAACACACCAAGAGGATGCAGGACTACTTTGAGAACTATGAGATAGATGATGAAGATGTAAGAATGAAAATTTTTGTGCAAAGTTTGACAGGGGATGTAAGGAATTGGTTTAGGTCTCTAGCTGCAAACTCTATAGTTAATCCTGATGCCTTATACTGATAGAGTATGATAACTTGAAAAGGGGTCCACAAGAAACAGTTCAAGATTACTGTGCTAGGTTCAACAATGTATATAATGCCATCTCTCAAAACTTGAGACCTCCACCCGATCTGGCCTTGATCAAATTTCCTGATGGATTTGACCTAGACATGGCATACCAATTAATAGAAAGAGCACCTCCAAGTCTTGCAGATATGCAGAATATAGCTGTAAGTGTGGAGGCAAACCTGATTGCCAAGAGAACCAGAGCAAAAAATGAGAGAAGAATAACATTTAAAGAGGAACCCTCAACCTTTGACCAAAAACTAGATGCAATCATGAAGGGTATGGAGAGGTTGGGAGATAGAGTTGAGACCATGGAGAGAAAGTCCTCCTTGGAAGGGCAAACAAGAAACACTACTAGGAATCCCAATTTTAGAAAAAACCAAAACCCAAATGCTGGGAGAACTAGTCCTGATCAGAACATCAGACCTCCATTTCAAGAAAATTATGCAAAGGCCTCAACCACTAGTGAACAAATAGAAGATCCCCACATCAATCTAATGGGTTTGGATAGTGAACAACAAGTATTCTTAACACAAGATGATCAACAAGCCCAAGAATGCAAGCAATTCCAAGCAAAATTTGGTGAGTCATTTGATTTCAGAGAAGGGTATGACACAGTAGTCTATGAAGTACACAAACAATACAAGTTAAGAAGTAGAACCATAGATGTACCTGAGAATACCAGACAAACAATCAACAAACTGCCAAAGAAATCCAATGATAAAGCTGTCTTAATAGAGTCCTCAGATAAAAAACCCCAAAAAGAGGTCACAGTGGAAGATATATCTGATGTACAGCCTCCAGTAAAAACTACACCTACACCTCTTCTCCCAACAAAAATCTTGGGCAGACCTCTAGAAAACAGAGCCAACCCAAGCATACCCCAAAACAGTATACCTGATCAGGACTTGGTCACCCAAAATTCAGCAGAAAAAGAAAAATTTGCTGCTCACAATGTAAAAATTCAGATGGAAAAACCTTTCAATCTTGAAACAGAAATTGGCAAACTGAAAATTGCAATTCCTCTTTCTGAATTGGCCAAACATGAAGTCTTCAGACAACAAATCAATAGATCATTGCAAGTGCCAGAAAATAGGGATGCAGTTAACATTCTGGATGACCAACCAAAGCTGATTTTTGGCTCAGAAGTCAATGGAAAATCAGTGGATGGAGGGACTCCTCCATTCTATGTAAGCCTAAACATTCATGACAAAGTATTACATAATGCCATGTTTGACTTAGGGGCCTTTCATAACCTAATGCCCAAATCAGTAATGGAAAAACTTGGATTAGATATCACCAGACCTTATAAAGATTTGTTTTCATTTGATTCTGGCCAGGTAAGATGTTTAGGCCTGATCAAAGACCTCTGTGTATCCCTAATCCAATATCCAGCCAAAACAATTCTAATGGATGTAGTAGTGGCTGACATTCCACCCAAATATGGTATGCTCTTATCAAGATCATGGGGTGCCAAAATCCAAGGATCTTTGCAACTAGACATGTCATATGCCACAATTTCAGTCTTTGGCCAGCCAAAGAGACTGTACCGAGAGACACTCATGAAATATGTGGTCAGTAGTCAGGACAAGCACCAAAACTTCCCAATCTACTCCATCCATTCAGACATGGACTCCTTCATACTATACAATGCTAATATATGTCCCAAAACTGAGATCAAGCTCCTAGAAACAAAGGAAACCAGGCATATGAATGAACAATCCACGGTTTCAGATCAAAAGGTCACTGATGTAATCAAACCAACAGAGTCTGCTGATAGGTCACAAGAAACACCAAAACTAGACTTGCCCACTGAAAAAATCTATAAATCCATTGAAACAAACATTGACCAAGAAACCTTCTGGTATTTAGAATTTGATGGGTCAGTAAATAAGCTAGGAGCAGGAGTAGGGGTATGGATACACAATACTCAAAATGACCATGCTCTAGGTCATCCATATAGGCTTAACTTCAGATGTACAAATAACATGGCAGAATATGAAGCCCTTTTACTAGGTCTCAAACTGATTAAGAGTCTAGGAGTGACCAAAGTCTCCATATTGGGGGATTCAGACCTAATTATCCAACAGAAAAAGGGAAATTTTGTCACAAATGATCCCAGGTTGAGGTCTTATAGGTTAGCAGTGACAGATTTTCTCAACAACTTCCTAGAATATCAGCTCACCAAAATACCTAGGAACGACAACTTGCATGCTCACAGTTTGGAAACCTTTGCAAGCACCTGTAAACTTCCTTTTGGGCCTAACCACCAGTTCACTGCTGAGATTAAACACAGGCCTTCTGTCCTAGACAATGTAAATAGTTGGCAAGTATTTGAGAATGATACTCAGATAAACAATTTTTTGACCATGAAGGAGGAATTCTCAAACTTAAACATTGACACAAGCATTAGGGATGATCAAAACCAAAAAGATGAACTAAACACAAGTATATCAACTGAAACAACAGATATGGTATTACATCCTACAACCTTTGACCCTGCCAATTTACAGAAGCTAAAAATAACAAATCTTGATGAAATTAATGAAGAAGAAACTGAAGTAATTCAATTAAAGGATAATTTCTTGCCCACAGGTCTTGCTCCTTTAGAAGACATTTTTTATTCAAATGATCTCTCTAAGAAACCAAAGATGCAACCCATAAATGCAGAAATAGAGGAGTGCAACATTGGGACCATTGAAAATCCCAAAATGATCAAGCTTTCTAGAACCTTACCTCCTGATAAGAAATCAGAATATATCAAACTGTTCAAAGAGTTTCAGGATGTGTTTGCCTGGAGCTATGAGGACCTTCAATCCTATGATACTACAGTTATCCAGCACACAATACCCCTGAAAGAAAACCAAAAACCCTTTAAACAGAAACTGAGAAGAGTGAATCCAATGCTTCTTCCCCTAATAGAAAAGGAAGTAAAACGAATGTATGAAGCTGGGATTATTGCTCCCATAAGGTTTTCGGAATGGATTTCTAACCTTGTACCTACAAGAAAGAAAACTGAGGAGATAAGACTTTGTGTGGATCTAAGAAATTTAAACAAAGTCTCTCTCAAAGACCACTACCCCTTGCCAAAAATGGATCACATCTTACAAAGGGTAGTGGGAGCTTCAAGGATCTCACTACTGGATGGCTTCTCAGGATTCAATAAAATCTTAGTTCACCCAAATGACCAAGATAAAACAGCTTTCACCACACCTTGGGGAACTTTCAAATATGTCAAAATGCCTTTTGGACTCAAGAATGTTGGAGCTACATTTCAAAGAGCAATGGACATAGCCTTTGCCAAAGAAATCCATGATTTCTTAGTCATATACCTTGATGATCTAACAACCTTCTCAAAATCAGACCAGGAACATTTAAAACACCTTAGACAAGTGTTCTTAATTTGCATAAAGTATGGCATTTCTTTGAACCCAAAGAAATCACTATTTGGCCTGGAAGAAGGCAAACTCCTAGGTCATATAATTTCAAAAGATGGCATAAGAATTGACCCTGATAGGATTCAAGCTATACTGCAAGTTCCCCATCCAAGAAACATCAAAGAATTACAAGCCTTTTTAGGAAAGATTAATTTCCTAAGAAGATTTATTCCTAACTTGGCTGAGCTGATAAGATTGTTGAACAACATGCTCAAGAAAGATGCCAAAGTCAAATGGACAATTGAGGCTAAACAAGCTTTTGAAGAAATCAAGATAGCTTTGACAAAAACACTTGTGCTTACAAGCCCTAGTTTTGATAGAGATTTTATAATTTCTCCTTTGCTTCTGAAAATACAATTGTTGTTGTCTTACTGCAAAAGGATGACTTGGGATGTGAAAAACCTATTGCCTTTTTCAGTAGAACCCTTAGGGATGCCCCACTCAAGTACAAAATCATGGAAAAGCAAGCATATGCCCTAGTAAAAGATATAAAGGGCTTCAGAGTTTATATCCTATACTCTCACATAGTTGCATATGTGCCCAATGCAGTAGTCAAGGATATTTTAACTCAAGAGGGAATGGAAGGCAAGAGGGGAAAATGGATTGCCAATATTCTGGAATATGATATAGAAATCAAACCAACAAAACTTATAAAAGGACAAGGGTTAGCTAAACTAATGACTGAAACTAATTTTCAAGCCCTTGACATCAATGATCTGGATAACGAACAGGAGATGGCGACTCCACAGATCAATCAAGCCTTTTTACAATCACCTTGGTATGCTGACATATATTTTGTATTATTAAACCTGCAAGCTCCTCCAGGGTTATCCAGAACCAAGAACAGATTTCTAAAATTGAAAGCTGCAAAATTTTGTATCATAGACAATGTTTTATTTTGGAAAAATCATGAAGGTGTCCTGCTTAACTGCCTAACTTCAGATGAAGCTGATAATGTCCTTAGAGAATTTCACGCAGGAGACTGTGGAGGGCACTTATATTGGAAATCCACAGCTGATAAAATCATGAGAGCTAGATTTTATTGGCCCTCCCTATTTACTGATTCAAAAAAGTTTGTAATGTCATGTCATAAATGTCAGATCTATTAAGGGAAGAAAAAGTTACTTCCCTTGCCCCTCAAGCCCATTTCAACTGAAAAACCATTTCAACAATGGGGCTTAGACTTCATTGGGGAAATTCACCCTTCATCCTCAGGCCAGCATAGATGGATCCTGACAGCTACTGACTACTTCACCAAATGGATAGAGGCCATACCTTGCAGACAAGCAAATGACTCAATTATCATACAATTCCTAGAAACCAATATCTTGTCTAGATTTGGCTGCCTAGAGAAAATCATAAAAAACAATGCAGTTGCCTTTAAATCCAAAAGAATGATCAGCTTCTGTCACAAATATCATATCACCCTAGGTCATTCAATAGCCTATTACCCTCAAGGAAATGGCCTAGCTGAGTCCTCCAATAAAAGCCTCATCAACATCATCAAAAAGGTCTTGGAGGAAAACAAAAAGAATTGGCATAAGAAGCTGGTAAATGCACTATGGGCAGATAGGTTGACCACCAAGAGATCTATTGGTACTAGCCCATATGAATTGGTGTATGGCCTGGAAGCTGTGTTCCCATCATCTCTTAGGGTCCCTATGATCAAATTGCTACAGGAAATACAAGCTAAACCCAATGATATCCAGAGAAAGATTAATCAAACAATTCACTTACAGCAAACAAGGGAAGAAGTGTATCAGAGAACCCAGGTTCTACAAGAGAAGCTGAAGAAGGTGTTTGACAAAAGAACAAAAGCTAAAGACTTGTTCATAGGAAACAAAGTATTGAAATGGGACTCTAGGAGGGAAGACAAAGGAAAGCATGGCAAATTTGACTTTCTGTGGAAAGGACCATTTATAATTCAAACTATGCAAGGCAATAACACCTTTTTCCTAAAGAGTCTGGATGAGTCAAATAATGATGAAGGCCCAGTGAATGGGAGAATGCTCAAGCACTATTATGATCCATGAGCATAGTACAGTCACATATTGTACATAAATATCTATATTTTCAGCATTTTTCTTTTTTACAGCAGATAGATAAAAGAACAACTACAATAGATTTTGAAAAATGATCAGCAAAACTATATTAAAGATGACATAGATGCTTGAAAAGTTCCACAAACAAATTTGAGGAAGGTCTACAGAATAGAGAACCAATGATAAGCAGTGACATAGGTCAGCAAGACACAAAGTGGTAATTCTTGTATAAATGAGGTCATAAGACACTGCATACCAGCTCACTAGATTCAGATCAAAGGTGTCAATACTAGAGAGGATTCACTGCAATATGGGAGGGAAATAAGGCCATATGACCTGCTATTCTTGGCTTTCCCCAGGAAAAGCCATCCCCAAGTGGAGCCACTGTTAGGTTCCTATACCAATATGTTTCATCCTTCATGATTGACAGTGGAAGGGCTAAATATGTTCATCATTGCAGGCTGCAAAGGTTCCATATTTTGTGTAAATACTAGGAAAATTAAAAAATCAAAAGAGGGTATGCCTTAAAAGAATAATCAAAAGGCAAGAAAATCAAATGGTCAAAAGAAAAGTGAAAATGAACCCCAAACTAAAGACCAGGAAAGTGGCCAATCAAAATGCCACTACTATCTTTTGGCAGTATCACACTCTACAAACACTTCTACTAATCATACTTGATGGATGGCCCAACAGTCTAATCTGGACCATGCCATGTTTAAATTGCTTGTTGCAGAATAGATAATGTTTCTTGTCCAAACAACTCAAGCTTGGTAGATGACTAGCTAGGTAGAGAAATGAAGGAGCCCAACTGCCTAATCTGGGTCCTTGGAAGAAATAAGGGTAGATTTAGATAGGAGGGCAGTCAAAAGAAAAAGAGAACAATCAGGGTCTGCTAATTCAAGTGCACCTGCTTCAAGTGAAGAAAAAATGTTGGGATTACTAGGTTGGCTAAGTAGTGCAAGGTTGCAGAAATGAAGGGCCATCACCAATTGGCTTATCAAGTGCAAGACTCATTGCATTCAGGGTATTGGCATCATAGCAAAGGTTTGAGGAAATAACATTGGAAGCATGTCTGATTTCCCCCTTTTTCCCAAACATCATTTACTAGCATTCCCCAAGGACCTTGAGATCTGTTCAAGTGTCCTGTTCCACTTCAGTTCATGACAAAGTACCAGGTCAAATCATGAAGTTTATTCAAGAGAAAGAAGCCACATTTTTTGTGTAAAAATCTTTACTCTCATTTCCCTCATCTTCCATTCCTAAGTTTTACTTCTTAAAACTTAGTCTTTGCCCCTGCACTCACCTCACAAATTTCATATTAACAACTGATGTATTATTTAGCTCCCTAAGCATTCCCCTTCCCTAATTTTACAAAAATCTATATAAAAATCCCAAAAAATCTATGTAAATACCCTTCCCCCTAGCACTATAGCTACACAACATTTCTTGGGAAATATTAATCCATCAGGGGTTAAAATTAACCCTCTATAATCCTAACCTATGGGTTTTGAATCAAAAACTTTGGTTAAAAACCAAAAATCCATAGTCCCCGCCCTCATTAACCCCCTTCCCCCCTTTTTCGCGCTAAAGTTGGTGTTTGTAATGTTTTTTAATTAAAACATTAATAAACTAAAACCCAAAATCCTAATGTCAACCCCCCCCCGCGCTTGATTTATTTAAAATAATTATTTAATTGGCGGGTCCCCTCAGCAATAAATGGTTGTCACATCATAATTGCCGCCAACCATTCGCTCACCAGCCCAACCAATCCAACGATGGGTGGTCGATTTCGCAGGGGAGTCACCCAACCTTTTGCGTCCAGGGGACTGGCAGTTTTACCGCCGTACCCCTGCCACGCGTCGGCCTCCCGCAGTGTTCGAAGCCCCCCCCCCTCATACCACTTACCGCCCTGGGGTGCTCCGGGGAAACCACTTACCACCCATCTCCGTCAGCGTGACGTCACACCCACGTCATCATGACGTCACCGCCTTCGGCCGCCACCGCGCCTCCACGTCACTTCCACGTCGTCTGTCCACCCGCTTGCCCTGCCACCATGTCACCACCACCTGGCCACCCACATCAGCTACCACGTCACCCTGCCATACCTGGACCCACCGATGACGTCACGCAGATGTCATCACCAAAAAGGCGCCAAAGGGCCAAAATTGCATAAAAATTCGGGAAATGACTATTGTTTGTCATTTTAACTCGTCGTTTCCAGAGCAGTCTGCATGAAAAAGACGTCGTTTACTGCAAAAATCGAGAATTCGTCCACCAAAGTTGTTGCCGCCCTCAAAGTCGACCCAAATACCTGCAATTGATCTAGCTTGACACCTCCTGCACCGAAAAATCCAGGTATTTTCCACAGGCAACCTACTTTACCCATATTTCTCTCGTTTTTCTCCTAAATGCCTGTAAAAAACTCTGCAAAAGCTCCTCACAGTTAAATTGTCCACTGAAACCACCCCAAAAATTGGGAAAATCCCTGCACCACAAGGCTCTGCAAGAAACCCATGCCCTTCTGCGAAATTCACCATAAAAACTAGTTGAAGAAGCCGAGCTACCGGCTAGAAGCCCATGTAACTGCACACTCATCCCTGTTTTCAAAATTACCCTTGAAAAACCAGCTAATTAGCTTAAAAGCACTCTGATTTCTTCCAACAGACAGTTCATCAAACCTGTAAAGAGTCTCCTCATACTCTTAGAGTTGCTCACTTTCAAACACAATTCAGTGGGAATTCCTCAGCCTTTGCACCAATCCTAAACTCACGTAAATATCCAATTAAAATCAAACATGGCCACTCTATCTTCTCTTGATGTTGCTCCTCTCAATCCACCTAGTAAGGAGCTTGAAGCTATGCCACTTGTGGACAGTGATTTCCTCATTGCATATTTTGTGGCAGAGAGGAACCACTTACAGAACTTCTGCCAGCTGAGGAACAGTCACTTGGACAACAGTGACATGTATGGCATCTGGGAGTCTAATCTGCCTACCTACTTCCTACCATCTGTAAATGTCTTTCCTGAAGTCATTCACCTCTGTGCAAAAAATTATGACCAGAAGCTCAGAGCTATAAAGTCTCCATCTGGGAGCATCCTCTTTTACATAACACCAGAATCCATAAATCAGATGTTGAACTACAAACAAACCCAGATGCTATACCCTTTTTCTATAAAGTATTTGCTGGATGAGGGCTCCAAGCTCTCTAGCACAGACATTGCTGAAGTTACGAAAACTTTCATGAGAGCAGACTGCCAGCCTTCTGGGCCACCTCCTTTTTCATATGCAAATTTCAATGAGGTAGGCAAGCTGCTTGTGGACATGATATCCTCTGTCCTGGGGTTCTCCACAAATGAGCATGTTGATGAAACTGTTTTGATCTTGTTATCTGCATATAGCCTTGGGAGGCCCCCTGCTGTAAAATACAATTATGCCAAGTTTATCGCCAACAAGATACATGACCAACTGGTGAGGCTGAACAGGGAGGCGATATTCAAATATTCATCATACATCTATCACCTCTTCATGTACTATCAGAAAGATTGCTTCTAGTGCCACGTCAAGAAACTGGATTCACAGGGTGAGAGGAGATCTGTCATCTTCTGGTCTTCAGTCTTCCACCAAGTCCAGAACTCTCCCTATTCATACTGTGAATTTATTGACCAATTTGTCTATCTAGTTACATGCCTCTTGAAGAGGTCTCCTCCTGCCAGATTGTCCAAAGATATACAGAAAATCTTACAGTTGTCCAGGAATTATAAAATAGGTGATTGGTATTTATACCAAAATCACACAGTCATCAGGATCTATGGTTGTGAGCTCTGTCCTTACAAGCTCCCAATGTATGTGCCTATGAGATTGTTTGCCTTGGAATACTATAGGCAGCTCATCAATTCTGACCTTACACACTTCCATAGTGCCAAGAAGAAAGCCAATCTCAAATTCAGAGACCACATAGGCCCCTTCATCATGAACAAGAAAGATGGTTGGCAAGAGGTTGATCAAATATTGGGGCAAAATCTTAAACTCAAAAGGATTTTCTGGTGGGTCCCCTATGACCCTGATGGCTTTATTAGTGCTAGGAGAGTCAAGTATAGGCTGCTAGCCTATAAACATTGTCCATATCCACAAATAGAACACTTTTCCAACCAAGATGAATGGGTGCCTGATACAATAGTAGAGGGAATTTATCAGGAAGAGAAATGGAGCAACTGTGAAGATTTGAGAAAACAATTGACTTGGATTCTTGGTCAACCGGGTTATAATTCAACAACCCGTCAACTAGGAGAAGGACAACCCACTGTGCAAGCTGCACAGACTACCCAGCAAGCATCTACAACCACCACTACAGCAAAAGGCAAAGAGATAATGGATGAACAGCAAGAGACAGAGGCAGAGTAGCCCAGTACTTCAAAGGATCAAAGTCAAGGGAAAGCCCCTTTACAGCAAACTGAACCACCCCAAATCCCAGTTTTGCAAACACCTCTCAATTAACAGAGAGGCAAAAAACGTGATAGAGAGGAGGTCACACCTCCAAGTGGGTCAACACAGCAACTAGAGGCCAAGAGGCAAAGAATTGACCCTGAAACCGAGGAAGAAGACATTAGTGAAGAAAGAGCAGAGAGCCAAAACAGAGAAAGACAATCCAGCCAACAGACTGCCACTAGTTCATTTCAGCAGGAGCAGGCCATACAGCAAGGCAAGCAACCAGCCGATATCAAAGAGGTTTTCATGGAGATCAAAGCAAAAAATGAATTGTTGAGAGTACAACTCTATGATCAATTCTTGAAGGCAACCCCCTCCAAAAAACAAAGATTGATGGCTGCTTATGATATCAAGGAGGACAAAATGATTTTTACTCATTTAAAGCCTAACGTTCCACATCCCAAAACCTATGCAGATTACCTAAGAACAAACATGGAGGTCTTTTCTAAAGACATACATCCAATGGATTAGATAGAGCTGCACAAGCGAACAGGGGAAATGGTGTATGCCACACTTGCAGACAAGGCTATGCTAGCCCATCAGTTAAAAGAATCACTGAAAAATACTAATACACATCTTGATTTGGAAAGGATGTCTTCCCAGGCTAAGGACAACAGAATAAAAACATTGGAAGACATAATCATTGATCTAGGACATGATCCAAAAGATCTAAAGGGTGTTAGGGCCCTTATGAAAAAGAAGGAAGATGATATTGCTGCACTCAGGAAACAGGCAAAGCTGCCTGCAACTATTCACCCTGACACTGCAGAACTTGCACAGGAAAAACAGCTTGATGACACCATAGATTTACTTATGAAGATGAATCAAAGAATACTAGAGATGGAAGGAGAATTGGAGAAAGCATGGCAAGGTAGATAGGGAGAATCAACCTCCCAGCCACCTCAAACTTCTACAACTCTTGGCCCTGCCCCCTCCTACACAAGCAGCAGCAGCCCCTCCTACCATTCCAGCACCAACCATAGCCACATCAGCAACAGAGGCAACAGAAGCAACAACAGCAGCAGAATATAGCATGAGCATGGAGGACTTGATGAAAGCTGTCAAATAGCTTGAAACTCAAGTGACAGAAATAAATGAAGCCAAAGGTAGACTGGCCAAGCTAGGGGCCAGCTATGACAAGTCCAAGATGATTGTAGCAAAGAAATAGAGAGAGATAAAGGCCTTGGAGGCCAAAGTAAAATCTTTGGAAAAGGAATTGCTTCTAGGCAAGACATTAGCAGAAATCAAGAAGATAATCTGGGCCAAAATTGGCCAATCAATCCAGGCAATACATGAGCAAGTTGAACTGATAAGCATAGCTCATGTTGAAATACAAAGGGCCAGAACAGCACTAGGAATCATGCCTAAGCAGGCCAATAAGATGATACATTTCCTCAATACCCACATTAGGGAGGAATTGGCAGCACTAGAAATAAACAACAGAACAGACACCATCCTGACAGCCAAGAAAGTGTTGAATTTGAGGAACTTCACTCAAACTCTAGAAAGAAAATGTCAGGATATGAAGGCATAAATTGATGAATTCACGGCAAAGATGACAGTATTGCAGGATAAAGGACTACCAAGTCTAGTGACTGGCACAGGACAACTTCTGTCATATGATCAATATATTACAAGGATCAACAATTATGTGGAGAATCAAATCACAGCATCCAGCAGCTCCATAGAAGAAGCAGGGCCTCCCTCTGGGCAGTCTCTATATGATACATTAGAAAATCTATTTCTTATTGAGCGTGAGATAAATCATTTGTTTGAAGTGCCTCCAACTTTTTACAGATACATAGAAGCAGATGAAACACTGGTAAAAATAAGGAGACATCTGCTACCTCCAGCTGATTGGTGGCAAGCAATGCTGGAAATTCTGCCCAGGTGATCCCATCATATTATTATTTTTTGAAAATTCAGAGCTTAGTCACAGTACAGGTCAATAGAGAATCTAGCACGCAGATATCACAGGAAGCATCCGTACAGTGACTCCTGAAAGCACTCAGAAAACGGGCTCAACTAACGCAGAATTAAAGGCACAGCTACAGCCAACTTTCCTGAGCCAAAAAGTCAAAAGTTATCTGACAGAAAGATAGCTGCCATCTTAACATTAATTGCTATAGTTATATCTTTCATTTACTTTTTGTAAGAGAGTTGGTGGTGCAATTTATTGCACAATAACTCACTATTGAGATATTTTGTATCCTATTTTTGTATATATATCCCCTCAAAGAACGTATTGAGGGTTGGTTGTAGTGAAACTCTTTCAGAAGAGCTATATTGTATATCTGAGACATTTTGTGCTAATACAAATTGCTAGTGGAG
>APFE030336269.1:64128-164529 GCA_000404065.3 Pinus taeda
TGTTTTTCTGTGTATGCCATAATTCATATATGTTCATGATCATAGTAAATAGAGAAAAAGAATAGCTTAGGATTTGTTTGAATACACCCTATGCTCAATCTCTATTTCTAAATATGTTTTCTTCTGGAATAGCCATGGATATGAATTCTTAATTGCTCATGTCTAAACTAATTCTATCACTGTGAATATTGTTTAAGAATTCTTAACTGCTCTTAAGCAATACTTTCATTTTTCCCTTGTTAGCATAGTGAAATATTCTCAATTGCCTTTCACTCACTAATTCCATAACTTCATTACATAATCTAAAAAATTGTTCCACAGATGCCTATCTGGCTTTGCAGCAATACTCTGTCTTCATAAACATACTTCAGCAGCACACTTCTTTGAACTCTATTACCCAATGGCCCAAACTGTTCTGTAATTTATACCTCAGCTCTGTTTGAATTCACCAACCAACCGAACTCAAAACAAAATCAGCACACCATAACTAGCCTAAAATCATCCACCAACAAAGCTAAATCATAAAGAGAGAGCCCTCTCTGGTTACAGGTAGGCTAGGACCTATAATTAAAAGATTGGTTAGTGGTTACCTCAGCCGTATTCCCTTTAGGAAGCAGGGAAAAACTTGAGTGATAACACCCTCCTCCCCTGCAAAAAACTAGCTTGATTACTTTAACATTTACATTTCTAAATTGAAAACCAAAAGATTATTTTCTGCAATATTTAGCTAGTGCATGCATATGTCAGTATTAACAGTATTAGGATCGTTTCCATGCCTACTTTGTCCAGATAACTAGATGATAGAATGTAAGGTTAAATTGGGTCTCTTCTACAAGTAATGTGTGTTAATTCCTACCTAGGTGATTTCATGTCATTTTCATAGCACTTTCTTTTCAAAAATTTCATTTTCTTAACATATGCAAGCATTTATTTTTAGCATTAAAACTAGATTTACATTCACTGTCAGTATTCAACCTCCTTCTAGTCAAGAGAAGACTAGTTTGAAAAACCCTAGTGATGTATCACCTGAGTTGAGAAGTGACAAGAGCAGACTGTTGCATTTTCTATGCATATAGCACTATCACCTCCAAGTTTGTACGAACCTCTCGTCGATAAAGTAAAGTTGGTCACCGTAGGAGTTACAACATCCTCGTTGCAATACTGGGGTTCATCATTGAAAATTGTCTTTTGACGATGGGGAAATGCGGTATATCCCTTTATTATCAGAAAAATCAATGTTTATTTCAAGAAGATACTTGGCTACCAATTGTTTCACTAGATGTTTGTACCTCAAGGGTACCTTGATGTCATCTATGCTCTCATTATCATAAGAACATGAACCCCCTATAGCAAGAAAAAATTCCATGCATCTATGGAATTTTATTCTAATCTATTTACCTTTAGTTTACCTTCATCTGATAGATGACATAGTAGATTTTTGATCAATTTCTTCTATCCTACTAATCTGAATTAATGTTGGCATCCACCCATGCTATTCAGTGACCCATGGTATTTATCCACTCATGGAATATACCCATGGTATTGTAAGTGACATCCACCCATGGAATTTACCCATGGTATTGTAAGTGACATCCATCCATGGTATTCAATCACCCATGGTATCTAACCAGAAATGGAATTTACTTGTGGTGTTATAACTAAAAAAAGACTATAAGTAACAAGTCGCATTTCGTAAAAGGATATATTGTCCACCACAATGTAGCTTTTACAGTTATTCTCTATTTTAATAAAAAAATCTTGGTGGTTTTTTTTAATGTGTGTTCTCCTATTTTCTTTTGGCATTTCAAATTTTCATATCTCGGGAGCCTCCCCTCCCTAAGATCCATTTCAATTTTTTAGATTTTGGGGGGCTCCCCCCAGGTTCTGGATCATGGTATGAAATTCAGGTTATGACTCCATGGGAATGTGGTTTTGATGCATATTCTAGTTTCACCATTTGGCAACAATATCAACAAACTTCATGCAGGTGCTACGACTTCCACAGAGCACTTTCTTGGACAAAGCGGGAATAGTTTTTTTTTTTTTAGGAATTTTTTAGGCAACGAGTTTGAAGATCATATATAAACCTTTTGGTGCCAAATTTACATAGAAAAATAATATATTTGGATTCCTTATGAATGAAAAGCCAAATTAAAAATATAAATAAATAAATCGACCAAATCGGAGTCCGAATGAGGGAGATATCATTGATTTAAAATCAGTTGTGTTGCATAATTTTTTTTATGGTAATTCATGGATGGAGGATTTCCTATCATTTTTGCATCATTTATGCAGAAATTTCTGAAACATGATTTCATATATGAGATCCTCTTGAAAAATCACCCAATTTCCAAAAACAAAATTGGTCAAATAAGAGTATGGATGAGGGAGATATCACTAATTTAAAATAAATTATTTTTTCAAAACTTTTGTGACTACGGGACAGTTGTAGCACGAATCTGAGTTTCTAGAGTTTCCAAATAGGGATTTCAATCACATAGAAAGATGAAGAATGGTCATTATATTTTCAAAAACAGGTTATAATAAATATTTTGAGATATATTGATCATCTTATGCCCATTTTAAATTAGTTTTTAGATATGGAGCAACATTTGGAGAGGCTTCCCTTTGGAGACATGCCCTCCCACCCCACTTTAGTAGGAACTTGCTTCACATTGATTACTACACATGTAGAGCACCCTATCACAACAACGTCGCAGTGATTAGAGACTTCCCACAGGAACACTACATCAACATCCACAATTGCAACACAATAAGAATTTCAGTCATTTTGAACTCTAATATGCGATGAATTTTGATTTCCCATTCTAATAGCTCCTTTTCACACATATTTACTTTTTAGTTGGTAATAATGGGCATCCAGTGGTATTTATTCTAACAATTTAGCCAGAAGAAAAATCAGGTCCAGAGGACTATGCAGGTTGTGTAGGGCAGAGAAGAAGCACGGAGGGAACTACGAGACACTTCACACTGCTAAATTCAATGATCTTCAAGAGGGAGTGGTTTATGTTATAGAAAATTTGGATTGTAAGAACTATACTACCACTCTAGCTTCTGCCATTCAACAAGTTTGTGGCCGATGTTTCCTTCATGAAAATTTATTTTTTTCAATCCACGTGGTAATCCATCATCAATCCGCAATAAGGGATATCATTGGTGGATTGGCTACAAATTGGGTCAGGATGAGTAGAAAAAGTGAAAAACTCTAAGATAGAGATTGAATCAAAATCTTATTGACACTGACAATCGACGATGATTTTTACTGGTTCCTTCAAATTCTTTCCATGTATGAATATTTATCTTGTCAGAGGATTGTTCTATACTACTCTTTCTAAGTTGTCATAAATCAAGAGATATGGGAGAATGCTTCCGAACCCGCAGTTGAAATAATGATGGCATTTGTAGCACATTATGGGTTTTCCTTCGGGAATATATTAATCAGGAACAATCAATATTTTCATAATTCAGAGGGTGTAGTTACAACCACAAAGTATGAGAGTGCATCTCTAGGGTGTTTTGTAGTCACAAGAAGTCCTACAGTGGATAGAAACAGCAAGAGTGGATAGCATAGCAGACAAGAGATAACGAATAACAGACATGGGTAGTAGGGTTCAAATAATAGTAGTGAGAAGCAAGGAAGAGACTAATTTCTAGAGGCACACAGTGAGGAATAGGTTGGACCTACATTTTTCTCAGAACAGGTTGGATGAGAAATTCATTCAAACATGACAACGAGACAAGAATTTTCAGAACCTATGGAGACAAATGATTTAGGACAAGTGAAAAATGCCTCAACCACAAAAGCTAGAAATTGGGTTTGGGTCAATGCCAAATAATATCGGGGCATTTTAAAATGAATACTAGCCCATCTTTAATAGCAAAAGAAAAGGAAAAAATAGTCCCAAAGGGAAAGTACTTGAGCCCTTTGCAATAAGCATAAACAAGTCCCCTCTACAAGCATGTGGCAATAAGAAGTCGAGAGGAAAAGACATTGATGATTTTTCATTCTATAGTCCCACATCCACACCTCTCACCTTGTTATATGATCTTTATGTGAAAGAATTGTGAAATGAGAAACAAAGGTTGGAGGTCTTAGAAGCTAAAGAATATGAAAGAGATTGTAAACTCATATAATAGCAGCTGAGAACAAGGCTTTAGTAGAAAGCAATAAAGTTTTGACAAAACAAGTGGCATTGCTACAGGAAGCTCTCCTGATAGGGAAGACAGAATGGAAACACATGAAGGAAGATGTGAAAAACATAAATAAATCTATAGTGGAAAGTACAGAGGTGGTGAATGCGAAATCATCCTAGGACAAAGGGAAAACAATTTCCCAAATAGACAACCATGAATATAAAGCAAGATAAAAAATGAAAGGAGATTCCACAAAAGTTTCCAGAACTTGGGCTCAAGTTATTAGCAATTTAACTAATAAGGAAGGAGAAACAAACATTCAGTTTGACAACATACAAGATAGATAAGGAAAGGAAAGACAAAATAGAGCAGCAAACATAATTATTAAAGGGGTGAAAGACTATGGGAAAAATGAATGTACTCTTGGCCTTGCAAGAGACTTCTTGAAAGACAAGTGGTGAGGACAAAAATGCCAACCATGGATGGTGGGTAAGTTTAACGGTGAGAGAGCCATGCCCATAAAATTCATCGTGCCTATCTTGCATGATAAATATACCATTGTAAGCAAGAAACATCTCTTGAGGGGTTCTCACTTTTTCCCAGAAGAAGATTTAACTGTAAGACAATAGCAGGAAAGGAGGGAGGAAATGTTAAAGGTTAGGTAAACAAGAGATGAATGTAAGAAAGCATGGATTTATAAAGGTAAAGTTGTGATAACACAATTTGGACCACCTTCCAAAACAAAGCAGTAAGATGGTAATAAAGAAGAGGCAACAAACTCTTCACTTTAAAATCAGGAGGCAAGGTGAGTATGGGAATGCAGGGACAAAGACTCAAATGTGACTCTTCCATATCAAAATAAATAGCAATCAAGTCATACCCAATTTTCCTTAAGATTGATTTGTTGGAACTGCAGAGGTTACCCATGGATATGAAGACTTGGGTTAGGGCCTATTGCGGAAGATAGAGACATAATTTTCCTCATAGAAACAATAAGCATGAAGGGTGCAAGAGACCTCTGTTTGAAGGATACTTGAAGATGGAAGCGTGGAACAAGGCAGCAGGGAATGGAAAAGGGCACGAGGGTATCATGGTTTTAGTGAGGGAGAAAGAAGGTCATCTCATTCAATTAGAAAAAGAATACTCAAATAAACAATTCATTTGGTTTAAAATATCATAAAATGGAAACCACATCCGAATTGCAGCATGTTATATTGCACTACAAGTTTAAAAAATATACAAACGTATAGGGCTTGACCACAAAGATCCATTTGCATCCTTAAAAGCAGATATTGCAACATATTCTCAGCTAGGTGAAGTCCTTATTATGGGTGATTTAAATGCTAGGACTACAAGTGAGCAAGCTAGCATTCTTTTTTGTAAAGAATAATTCTACCCTATTTGGCTTACAGAAGAGAGGAATCATCAATGGGAAATAATTTCAGATGAAAAGGGTTACCATATATTTGGTGAACAATTGCTTACTCTATGTGGGGCCTTTGATTTAGTCATTTGTAATGGCTTGACTAGATGGGAAAATTCTGATATTTTCACTTGAAATACTTACAATGGAGCAAGTGTAGTAGAATATGTAATTTTCTCGCATGGTTTGTGTGAGAAAATGGAGGAAATTTTGATTGGAGATCAACTTTGGGACTTAAAATTAGATCACAAGCCAGTTTATTTAAGTTTCTCTTGCACTTAAAAGAAGCAATTCGAGTCAAAAATTCAGCATGTCCAACAACATTTCCCAAAGGGAATAATTCTTTTGACTCCAGAAAATTGTAATACCTTCAAAATAATGCTAGAGAGGCTCTTCAAGAAGGATAAAATCACAATTCACAGTCTTCATACTCATGAATTAACACATTTAATTCAATGCACACTTGTAGAGTGGAAAAGAGAAAAAATTAAGAAGTCTGAAACAAATTTCTTTTTGGTTAATTCTTCGTTTGATGAGGAATGCAAAAAGGCAAGGAGAATGTGGAAAGCATCAAACAAGGATAAAAAAAGCTCAAAGCTTACAATCAGTTATTAAGCAAGCAATAGGTTGATTTCATGGTTTCAAGGAGGGAAGAACTAATCTTTCTTAGGAAAAATAATCCCAAATTATTTTGGAAGGAGCTCCAACCGAGAAAGATATAAACTGGAAATAGTATTATAGCTTCCAAATGGTTTGACTATGCAAGACAACTCGATGAGAAAGATCCCAAGGTTTACCCTTCCCCCTTGTTCAACACTAATACTGAATTCTTCACGGTGCAAGAGGTAGAGATGGGTATCAAGAAGTTGGGTGTTGGAAAGAAAAAGTTTTAGCTAAACACCAAGTAGAATATCTAAAGTGGGACTCAAGTATTCTTGCACCTCACATTACAAAATTTTTGAACAACATCATACAACAGGGGCTCCCCACGGATTGGAAAACTAGTCTGTGCTAGAAAATAAAACTAGCAAGTGGGCAGAAGAAAGAGATAAGCATGCTAAACAGAAAGCAATTTTTAGACCTAAACATTACAGAGTTGATCATTGTATAACATTAAGACACATAATTGAAAAAGTTTGGGATAAAAAGGAAGAAGTATTTTGTTTCTTTGTTGATTTCAAAAAAGAGTTTGAAACTGTTCCTAGCGATAAGCTTTGACACATCATGGAGGAACTTGGGATTCCTAAACATTTGAGAGAAGCTATGAATAGGGTGTATGAATAGATGAAAGTCAAAATTAGAACTTTAGTAGGAATTTCTAAAATTTTTAGAAGTGATATTGGGGTCAAGAGAGGTTGCCCACTATCTCCTACCCCTTTTGGTTTATATATCAACAAGCTTGAGGAGTGGTTAAATTCACAAGGGGATGATGGTATCTACTTGGGAAAGTTTTTTATAAGGCCTTTTTTGTATGTAGATGACCTTATTTTGATTGCTAAATTGGCTCTTGGTTTGCAAGATAACTTACTATCCCTTTAGCATTTTTGTAGAAGTGTGGGGATGCAAGTCAATATCAACAAAACAAAAGTAGTGGCTTTCACTAAAAAAAGAAAACATAACCAGCATAAGTTCTACTTTGAAGGCAACATTCTGGAAGAAGTTGTGAATTACAAATACCTCAAAACTGACTTCAACAAAAACCTAAGCTCGGATGGATGGGAAAGAAAAGAAATTTGGGGGGCTGGAAAATTTTTTATGCATTTCAAAATAGGTGTAAAGAGGCAGAGTTATGGGACTCGAAAACCACTCAAACTCTTTTTGGGCTTCTATTGATTCTGGTGATTCTCTATGGTTGTGAACGATGGGCCAGTAGTAGATTTGACATGTAGTGGAAACAAATTGTTAAAATTTAGAAGCATTTGATTACAAACAAATTCAAGACTAAAAGTGCAATTCCTTATGCTTTCTTGTTAAGTGTAACAAGGGATGCTCTTATTGAAGAAATTACTAGGATGCGAGTCATAAGGTATCTAAAAAACATTGAGCAAATGGAAGAGAGTAGATGGACCAAGGTTGTCTTTAATGACAGATTGTGCAATAGAAAAAAGACTTGGATGCAACAAAATAACAAATTGTTTAGTAAATGGGGTATTTTCTTAAACACGTGTCCCATAAACAACAAAGAGATAAAAACTTTTGTTAGGGATAAGTTCCATAAGCATACTTGGGTAAGGAGCTAGGAAGAAATAAAAAGTATTATATTGAATTGTTTAATCCCACTCATAGTCATCAACCAAAAGCATACATATAGGCCAATATCTCATGGAGAGCCAACATTCTTATTTCTCAGTTAAGGACTAATTCTCATCAACTCCGTTGTGAAACACGGCATTGGAAAATGACAAAAGAAGTGTGGGAAGAAAGAGTATTCCTTTTTTTTTTTTTGTTCCGAAAACATAAAAGCATTTCATTTTAGAATGTGAGGCCTTCAAAGACAACATGGAAAGTTATGCAGATATGCTGGTAGCTAGCTCTTGGGATAATCTATTTCACGATGGGTTTGTCGAGAATATGGGGGCATTTATTGTGAGGATTCAGAGAAAAATGGTAGAATACATCAAGCAGATGAAGATGCAATCTATTCCACAGGTTATCTTTAGCTTCGTGGACATTAAAATATTTTTCTCTCTTTCTTTCTTTTCATCAACTTCCGCGTAGCAGCATCTAGCTTAGGTTCCTTTAAGACATACCCTCCCACCCTAGGATATGTAGGTACCTTCTACTTAAACAACAGTCAACATCACAGTTATGGGTGAACTCCACAAAATCCTTGCCTTCGAATTCCATTTTCTAGGCCTCACATTGTTAGTGTCATAGTTGGTCACAAGCATTACAGGGTATCTCTATCTTCAGATATTTGTTTGTGTCAGTTATGGGTCATCCACAAACACTCAATTCATTAAATTACATTTTCTAGGCTTCACACTATTAGTATCACATTGGTCACAAGCATTATAGTGTATCTCTACCCTCAAATCTTTGTTCATCATGGTTATGGGTTAATCATACAAAACGATTCTCTTTAATGACTCTTCATATTCAATAAAGACTTCTTAGGAGGTAACTTCACGCAATGGGGATCACTGCTTCTTAAGGAGGGAGGAATTATTCCAATGGAAATTGGTATCCACCCATGGTATTCATTTAACCATGGTATTTATCCACTCATGGAATATACCCATGGTATTCATCCACCCAAGGTATTTATCCACCCATGGAATTTACTCGTGGTATTTTAAGTGGCATCCACTGATGGTATTCATTCACCCATGGTATTGTAAGTGATATCCACCCACGGTATTCAATCATACAAATGGTATCTACTCACACATGGAATTTACCAGTGGTATTATAACTAAAAAAAGACTATATGTAACAAGTCACATTTTGTTAAAGGACATATCGTCCACCATAATGTAGCTTTTATATTTATTCTCATTTTAACAAAAAAAGTTTCTTGGTGGTTTTTTTTAACGTGTGGTATCCTATTTTCTTCTAGCATCTCAAATTTTCATAGCCTAGGGTTATCTCCCAAACTCCGCCCCACTCCTCCCCCCCCCCCCCCCCCAAGATCATTTCAATTTTTTAGATCTTGTGGCTATCCCCCCAAGATATGAATCACCTACCTGAACTTCTATCATTTGAAAAAGATAGATCCAACAAATACCAATTTGGTTGAATGTATTATAACACTCCATTAAATGAGAGAAACTATTAGCAAGTTAAAAAAAATTGTTGCATTTTATCATCTAATTTCACTAGTAGAAATATCATCTAATTTATTATAATTTTTCTCCTATAACCTTGAAGATTCCTCTTGTCCTAATTACCAAATTTAATAAGTGACAAAGTAATCATAATAAACACATATAATTAATTGAGAAGCATTGCTATCATAACTTCGTTAAGTAATTTTTTTTAAAGTGTCTCTCTAAATTGTATGTGGATCTTGTAATCTTGCTTGATAATTGGAAATTGGGATATGTTAGGAAAAAATGATGTTCTCAGGGAACTTTTCAAATTTGTGATCTCATTGAAGCAATTCCTAATTTGGTCATCTTGCATTCTCATCCCAGACTAGATCTTGCATTTCGCCTTGCATCTTCATCATTGACAGTTATAAGTGCAAGTTTAGTTCATAATTGCAAGTTTTACACTACTCTATCTTACCTTCCTTACATATTTTAATTTATTTCTCATCTCTCTATTATCCATTGGTGCTAACTCGTCTTTGCAGCATTTGTCTATATAGTAACTTGAATACACTAATCATTGTTACCCATCCAAAAATTGCACAAGTGACATTTCAAGACTTTTAGTCCATCAAGTAAGGCAACTTAAGACCATAGGAAAATCCTCATTCTATAATAAAGGATTGTCATATAGTTCATGTGAAGAAAAATTACCCTTATTATATCTTCAGAGATTCGTAAGTCAAAATGAGAAGTAGATTTCATCCATATTTGTATTCAAATTCAAATTGGTGAAGCAATTATGCTTGGGTAAAAGAAATTGATACCAAGCTTGAAGGATTATGAAGATACATTTAATCACCTTATGTACAACATTTCTTTCCAGAAGACATTAACATCAATGAAAGTTGCAGTACCTTTGAAGGTAGTCATTGACCTTGTCATCTTTGGAGTACTCATTCTTAAAAATAAGCAAGAAGATAATGGCATGTTGACGAAACAAGTATAGAAGACTTATTGTGATCTTAGAGGACTAAGTTATGCAGTCATTAAGCTATATATAATTGTTTTATACATATAAGGTCTAACCTAAATTAGATTAGTGTTTTGAGATTTACCTTTTTGGTTCTAGGGTTTGTAGTCTTCATATTTTTGGAAGTTGTTGCCATATAATTTTTTTTGTAATCCCTAGTCATTATTTGGAAAATATAGTCATACGAAAACCCATAAGTCTATTCTCTTATTGAAACCATAGATTTTAGTCACTAGGGTTTGTAGGGAGTCTAGGGTGAAATGAAAAACCCTAATGAGGGAGTAATTGGATTTGAGATTCAAATTATTATCACATGCAACAATTCTTTGAAATCAACTCTCCTATGTTTGACATTTCAATCCGGGGTCCTAAAACAACATCAATTTTCCAATTTTAAACGAATGGTGTATTTTAAATTCAAAACACTCATTATTACGCTATAAATAAGAAGCACTGCCAAATGAAGTGGAAACCTCTAAAAAATATATTTTATAAAATTTTATTTGAAGAAAAGGCATATAAAAATCAGAGTTCTAAAATTACATGCATTGAAACTCAAATTAGTAAGACAATGAATAACATAGAGTTTCAGGGACTCAGTGAGAAAATTCTTGACAATTACATCCCACAGTTGCAAGAAAATAGTGAAGAAAAGTAGGTTGTTTTATATGCCTTTGAAAGTGAAGAAACCATTTAGAATTTTTCATATTTTGAAAACACAAATTTATAATTTTTAGGCGGTCGAGATATTTTTCATGTTGAAGTTCATGAAGGATTATTTTCAGATATTCCTTATATACGTGCTAAGACTGTTACATTTTAAAATGTTCAAGAATGTACAAATTTTTTCACCAATGTACATGAAAGAATAAATAAATTGGTTGAACCTATTAATTCTGAAAATCATCTGGAATTCGGGGAAATGGAAAAAAGAATGATATTTTTTGGATTTAAGAGATCTGTGGTTTGCATCTTTTGAATCAGTTACCGGAGAATCCACAGTATGAAAATTTTTACGCCAACGTTTCAAATCCCAAATGGGATCCATCATCAGGACTTATGAATGATGACAAAAGATGAGCTGCTTTAGAAAGAAATAAATAAATACTATTGGGGATAAATTTTTCAAGAATCAGCACAAGGTCGGCTGGGTTATATATTTATGTTTGACTTGTGCAAATGGAGGAATGAGATTATTATCCCGACAGTTTTTAAGAAAATGAAGATCCGCAGCTCTTCTTGCTATCCTCACTCTAAATCTTTCGAGTAAAAGGATTTCACTCCAAGCATCCCTCCGTATAGGGACAAGATTTTGGATTTAAGAGATCTGTGGTTTGCATCTTTTGAATCAGTTACCGGAGAATCCACAGTATGGACATTTTTACACCAACGTTTCAAATCCCATATGGGATCCATCATCAGGACTTATGAATGATCATAAAAGATGAGCTGCTTTAGAAATAAATAAATACATACTATTGGGGATAAATTTTTCAAGAATCAGCACAAGGCCAGCTGGGTTATATATTTATGTTTGACCTGTGCAAATGGAGGAATGAGATTATTATCCCGACAGTTTTTAAGAAAATGAAGATCTGCAGCTCTTCTTGCTATCCTCACTCTAAATCTTTCGAGTAAAATGATTTCACTCCAAGCATCCCCTCCGTATAGGGACAATATTTTGGATTTAAGAGATCTGTGGTTTGCATCTTTTGAATCAGTTACCGGAGAATCCACAGTATGAACATTTTTACGCCAACATTTCAAATCCCAAATGGGATCCATCATCAGGACTTATGAATGATGATAAAAGATGAGCTGCTTTAGAAAGAAATAAATAAATACTATTGGGGATAAATTTTTCAAGAATCAGCACAAGGTCGGCTGGGTTATATATTTATGTTTGACCTGTGCAAATGGAGGAATGAGATTATTATCCCAACAGTTTTTAAGAAAATGAAGATTCGCATCTCTTCTTGCTATCCTCACTCTAAATCTTTCGAGTAAAAGGATTTCACTCCAAGCATCCCCTCCGTATAGGGACAAGATTTTGGATTTAAGAGATGAAAGAAAGTATTCCTTTTCTATTTATTGACCAACAAATTATGAGTATTAAATATGCTTTGGCCAGTTTGTTGGAATAACCAGTGAAGATAGGCTTTGTTTTTTTCACCAACATAGGGATTGGATTCAAATTTCATATAGAGTTTCCATTTTCTAATTTTTTCTTTTTTCTCAAAGAGAAAGTGAGCATAAATCATTTAACTAACCATTTACTTACATGGTTTCATTGGAGACTTGAGATCACTTGATTTAGCATTTTGTCCGAGCATCTTAGAGTAAGTTGGATTTTTTTATATAATCTCACTCGCCTGAGCATATTTTTAGAATTTCAGTTTCAAAGTGGATTTTATTGCACTATATAATTTGTATATAATCATTTTGATTTAATCAGTTGGTTTATCAATAAAAGTTTCATTACATTTGAAGGTAGTCCTTGAACTCAACATCTTTGGAGTATTAATTCTTAAAAAGAAGCAATAACATCATGTCATCTTAAAGAAACCATTGCATTAAACTTCTTGTGATCTTGAATTACTATGGTATGTATTGCTTGAGGTATGTATAATTATCTATATTCATATAAGGTATAACCTAAATTGGATTAGGGTTTTGATATTTCCCTTTTTGGTTGTAGGTTTTTCAGTATTCATATTCTTGGAAGTTGTTGGCATCTAAGTTTTTCTGTAAGCGCTGTTATCCTCCACAATGTCCCGGGTTGAGAGGAATCGACGGAGGTAACCACAGACCAAGCTTTCAGTTTGGTAGCTAGCCCTACCAAACCAGATAGGGCTCTCTATATGAGATCACAGTTGAATAATTGACTAGAATATAAAACTATTTTAGGCTAGATATGCTACGCTCAGATAGGTTTTGAAAATTTAGAGTTTTGATGTTGGACAAGGGATGAAAACCAAGTAACTAGGTCAAAGGATCAAAAGGGTAACAACAACAAAAATATAAAGGAGAAAGGTAGAAATAGTTTTGTGATGGCTTAGGGATTTTCAGTGTAGTGTAGTGTTCAGAACAAATAAGAGGCCTTAATGAGCATATATATCATCAATTCATTAAGCAAGAAATAAAATAACACATAATGATATTCCCATCAAAACAAAGCTTTATGAAAAGAATTATGCTTCTAAACTTAAGGAAAATCCACTGAAGAATTGATGAATGGAAAGAGAATATGAATACTTTTCATATGAAGCTATAATGGAGAAAATAAAATATCACAAACTCACTACACATGAATTCCTAGATAATAGTTGTAATTATTCCTTTGATTTCCTGAAAATGCTCAAGCACAAGCTACAAGAGTTCTCTCCTCAAATTTTAAACCTTTCTCTTTGACTGATAAAATGATACATATTGGCCAAAATAAAAGGTTCCCCACTCTTAGGGGTCAAATCCATGAGTGGTGGAACAGTTCCCAAGAATATCTTAACCAACAAGTGAGGTTGAGAAGGTTGAATACAAACTCTTGATTTAGACATTGATTTGAGTTTTTCCCCATTAATGAGGACTAAGTTATCATAAAAACAACTTACTAAGGTAATTTACCCATAATTAAATCATCTAGACATCGAAATAGTAAAATCACATCAACCATTTTACTTTTACCAAAGTCAAACTAGGAATTAAAAAAAAATACACAATGAAAATTTTATAAAAATCTCATAACTTTCCAAGTGCACAACGAGCTATTGGAGGGCATTTTTGAGTGCCTTTATAAATTCCAAATCTAGATGTGAAGCCATTTTTGGAAATATGAGAGAGTTTAGCTGTCTTTAGAGCAGTTGGGCACTCAAAATGACCCATTTTTTGCTGAGATATGGACATTCTCCCAAGGTGTCTCCAGGTGCACAGTGAAATGGGAAAAGAGGGGCAAAAAGGTGATCTTTGGCCTCTTTTTTGAAAATTTCTCAAAAAATGAGCCCTAGACCAGGAAAGTGGGAAAATGGGTTTTGATAGGGGGTCATAATCTTTCAAAAGATGTAGACTTTCCATCATTTGGAGCCCTGAGGAAGACGTGCAGCGTGAACTCATTGCACTCCTAGACAGAAATTGCCAAAAATTGCAAGTATGCATGAGTCTACACCAAAACACAATTTTTTCTGCAAATCCTCCCAAAATTTGTCTAAAAGGTTCGAATCAACAAAACATTTTGTGAAGCCTATTCTTTGTAGTTGTGCATCCATTCTATCATACCATGCCCTTGGTGCTTGCTTGAGGCCATATAATGATTTCTTAAATCTGCAAAAAAATGCCTTTATGTCTTTAACTTTGAATCCCAAGGGTTTCTCTATTTATACTTCTTCATCGATTGTGTCATTCAGAAGCATAGTCTTGACATCCATTTGGTGGATGTTCCATCCCATCGATGCTGCAAGAGATACTAATGATCAAATAGTTGTATATATTTCCATTGGAGAAAACGTCTCTTCATAGTTGATGCCTTCAAGTTGAGAGAAGCTTCTAGCCACAAATCTTGTTTTATAATTATTTATACTTCCATCAGCTAAACGCTTGATCTTATAGATCCACTTGGAAGTAATCATAGATCCTTTGGGCCTAGGTATGATCTCTAAGACTCCATTCCTCATTATAGATTAATACTCTCCATTCATGGCATTGCTTCCATTCTCAATGATTTATAGACTCTTCAAATGAGGTTGGCTTTTCTTCTATTAGTTTTGTCATGTGTGCAACATACCTAGAATATCTCTTTGGTTTATTGCTTTCTCTAAATGAGCATGTTGTTGCTCCATGACCTTCTGCATTAACTAGTGTAGACTTCAACCAATTAGATATTTTCGTTGTTTTAGAAATGACCACAGATTGAACAGGTTCACATGGACCTTTTTTTCATGGTGTGATTATTCATTTCCTTGGTCGACTTCTTCCTCAAATATCAAAATTTCTTCGTCATCAAATTTTATGGAAAGTTCCTTTTATTTCTTAAATTATATTCTTTCATCAAATATGACATCACAAGTGATCTGAAATGATCATAATCTAAAACTGATGTAGAAATGATTAGCCATTTATGATTTGAATGTTAACTGAAAGTGCGGAAATCGAGGAAAAATTTCTTGAGAAGAAGACTTAAAGACAACTAATTAAACATAAATACAATGCATAACAAAAGTGAAAATAGTAAAAACACAGTGATACCAGACAACTAGATTGATGATAGAGTTCGTCCCTAATGGACTACATCTTCGGGTCCTCTTTCAAGATGGGTGACCATTTTTATTAGGAACGAAAAGAAGGATTTGATTACATAGAGATTTGATCAGTCTGAATGTGCATGTAGACAATTATGATCACTGTCATCAGATATCCTTCTAAACTAGCTTTCCAATGCCTATCAAGGTTCCCAATTTCGACTCTGAATGCTCTCGTAACACTAAAAACAAAATTTCCTATGACCTTCAGAATCTGCAAGAAAAAGTTAGAAACCACTCTCCTCTCCAACAATGAAGGAAAACTGCCTATTTAACATCCACTAGGTACATTCAAGGCCCCTTAGTCTTAGATAGGCATGAATGGCTTGATTTGGATGTTTAGAAATCAGTCTTGTAGCAATTTGACACCTAGGTGAGAGGTTACATGGTCATCGAATAAGTTTGTTGAGAAACTGTTAAAAAGGTCCCAAAATAACCATAGGCTAACCACATAACCATTGGCGGTCAGGTTAACCGAGTGGAGTTTGAACTATTGCATGTGAGAGCCGGCAGTCTAACCACCAGATGCCACCTCTACGGTTTCCCCCGGGGGTTTCGGTGACGATTGAGCTAACTGCCGCATGTGACAACTGTTGCAATTTTTGCTAATTGTTAACTCTACAATTTATAGGTTGTGGTTCCCGCTACGGTTACCTTGAAACTTATATCTTCTCACATGTTCTGGTTACTCTGCCATAGTCAGGCTAACCCTCTACGGTTTAGAGCTTGCAAAGTATTACATTAACACTTTGGTTTGTTCACATGTCCTCTCCTCTGTGGTCTCCATGCCCATGCGGCGTAGGGACTGTGTATTTGATTTTGTTTGGAATTAATCATATAACATGTGTCTGAGGGTTGATAGGTTAGGGTTTTAGGCTTAGGAATTAGGTTTTAACACTTAGTTTTGTATTGCAATAGGACTTAGGTTTTAGAACTAGCTTTATCACATGAATTGTAATGCATATGCATAGATTTAGGTTTATATTTAGGATTAGGGTTTTAGATTTTACATTAGGTGTAAAAAAATCTTTTTTCAATCATTGTCACAAAGCGACATAAAACCACATGCATATCGTCGACACAAGCGACATTTGTGAAAACACCCTTTGTCAACACCCAACCTGCGAGTGGATGACACACCCAGATCCTTAGAAGGTGAACGACAACACACATGTCATCAGCCAAATCTTGTGAGGTGAATGACAAACACATGTCGTTGACCAATCCTGGTGGAACTGTCGATGAACACAATTCAACAGCCAGGTACAAACCCATATCAACTAAATGCTATGAAAACTATAATCATTACCTGAACAACCTGATACATAACCAATACTGTCGAAGTTGAACTGAATTGACAATGACATTGAACACTGATGACAACACTTGAACACCTGTGCAACTGGATCAACGAAATCCTCCTAGATCATTCCTCTCCAATTGAAAGCTTTTGGACCACAAAAATTTTACTAAACAAATAATCGATGAGGGTAGAACTCCCTCTCTTTCCACCTTAACCTGATGATGTACCAATACATTCAATCAATCACTTGCAAGTGATGACCCTATTGAAGCTGACCATGGTACTTTTCGAGTCGGTGACCTGTTTCATCCGTTTGGAGTATGAACAACTTGTGACGATGGGCTTACAAAATGTTATAAACATGGTAATTGAATTCTTTCCATGAAGAACCATGAATTAGTGATTCATAATATTTGAAAACAGTCTCTACTGGATGTTGTTTATTACCATCAACATGAATAAACAATCTATTTTATAGAATGACAGAGACAATCAAAAATATTCTTGACATCAAACTAGCTACCTGAATTGACATACTTTCCAACTTCCTGTTTACTAAGTGAACTTGCTACAATGAACCTATCAAGCTGTAAAGTGAAATATGCTGCAACTTAGTTTTTCTTTGAAAGTATTGATTTAGTTGTTGATTTGTTTCAATCACTTTTTCTTCATTCATTTAATGATGTTTCCATTGATTAGCACTTTCCCCAATATTGACATGTATCCCTGTAACTGTTAAGTTCCAAACTTAAACTGAATTGATTCATTCTGACATTAGGAAGAGGAGTTTTAGGCACAAACTGTAACTCATGTTGTATTCCCTACTTATGAATAAGATGTTTGGTTTTACATATAACTGAACAAGTTTCTATCTCTTTAATCAAACCATCTTTAAGCTGAGTCTCATAACTTAAACAATAATCATGTTGATTGTTATGTTGATCCTTTACACACATGATTACAAATCTCTTCTTAGAACTTATTAATCGCTTCATCTGATTAACATTAACTGAATTAAAGTGATTTTTACTTTGATGTGCCCTGACAATAAATTCAAACCCATCTTTTTTAAGGTGATATTTATGTTCTCTCCTATAAATACTGCATCACGATCATAAAGATAAGGACTTCCTAAGACAACTCCATATATGTCTACTGGAACCACATCTAATTCCACTTCATCAATGTAATTAGCTATAATGGAAAATCTTAATTGACACTGTTTGGTGACTTTTATCTGAGTTGATTTATTTAGCCATCCTAATGGGTAAGGTCCTGGATGCTTCCATGTTTCCAAACCCAAACTTTTAACTGAATATTCAGAGATTAAATTTGCATGTGATTCGTTGTCAAACATTGTATCTATCATTTTATGCTTAGAAGTTATCCTTATGTTAAACAATTCAACTCTTTTATCCTCATGTGAAGGATTTATGTTTGAAGAAGATGTAATAGTTTTCGAACTTGAACCAGTGCTATAATTTTTACCTGTCATAACCATGGCGGTTATCCTCCTTTCATCACCTAAATCTGAACCTAGATCTTGCTAGATTGCTGCAATGGCCTTCTTTTCATCCTTTTACTTAAGGAATTTTTTGTGCTTAAGTTCTAGATGAAGTTCCCAACACTTAGATTCATCATGATTGATTCTCTGACAATGAGAAAAAGTAGGTCTTTCCTTCTGAATGATCGTTGATTTCTTTCTCTTCAAAATGTTCTTCCCTTTACTGTCATTGGAAGCTTTGACTTCCAACTCTTTGGATGACTGCGATGAAAAATTGAATGGCCTGCCACCTAATTCAATATGTATGGCCTGAACACACACTTCATCAAAATCATCAAGATTAAACATCAATAATGTATGCTGCAAATATGAATGTAAAATACCAAGCGCTAATGCTTTCTTTCTAAACTCCTGAGTGAACTCCTAAACACTCTGCCCTTTACCTTGCCTGAGATGCTACCAATCAATAACAACTTACTGCATGTAACCTAAAGGATAGAATTGTTTCCTAAGAGCTTTTAAAAACTTAGACCATGACGAGATCAATTTTCCTTTACGCTTTACATCTATTTGAGTTTTAATCTCCCACCAGATTAAGGTTGTTCCCCCCATTCTATGTGTAGCTATCTGAATTTTAGTTTTATCTCTAGAAATGTTTTGAATGCGACAATACACTTCTAAATGCTTAATCCAATTATCTAGCTTTTCAGGATTCATTTCGCCATCATAAACAGGTAACTCAAACTTCACATCAAGTTTCAAAAGAGATGTTTTCTTAGGTTTCTTATCTGTTTCATATTCTACACTGGAAGAAGAAGATGATGATGATGATGATGGATATGATGGAGGTGAATGAAGTTTATCAGCCTTGCCTTTACCTTTTTCCTTCTTCGATGTCTTTGAAGAAGAAGCTGCATCTCTCAGCTTCTTGTCTTCGTACAGTTCTCCCAACATATGTGGCATATTCAAGAATGTTTGCTGAAACTGTTCATCGCTCATCTTAGTTTCAGTGTTTTCACATGCATCAGGTCCTGACATGGACGATTTATGAACAAATCCCCGCTTTCCAATCTCTGGATCGATCTGCTCAAGGATTCTTTCTCCTCGTTGTGACTTTGACCTGGTTAACATTCAATGGAAAATTCTACAAACACTAACTACTCTGATACCAAATTATTTTATCTAAAATGATCATAAACTAAAAATGATGTAGAATTGATTAGCCATTTGTAATTTGAGTGTTAACTAAAAGTGCAAAAATCGAGGAAAAATTGCCTGAGAAGAAGACTTTACGGCAGCTAATTAAACATAAATACGATGCATAATAGAAGTGAAAACAGTAAAAACACAGGATACTAGACAATGAGATTGATGATGGAGTTCGTCCCTGATGGACTACATCTCTAGGTCTGCTTTCAAGATGGGCGACCATTTTTATTATGAATGAAAAGAAGGAGTTGATTACATAGAGATTTGATCAGTCTAAATGTGCATGCAAGAACTTCTTATCACTGTCATTAGATAGCCCTCTGAACCATATTTCCAACACCTATCATGGTTCCCAATTCCGACTTGGATGCTCCAGTAACATTGAAACCAAAACTGCCTATCACCTCCAGAATCTGCAAGCAAAAGTCAGAAATCACTCTCCTCTCCAAAAATGAAGTAAAACTGCCTATTTAACATCCACCAGGTAAATTGAAGTCCCCTCAGGCTTAGATAGGCATGAATAGCTTGATTTGGATGTTTAGATATCGGTCTTGTAGCTATTTGACACCTAGGTTAGAGGTTACATGGTCATCGAAAAAGTTCGTTGACAAACTGTTAAAAAAAACCCAAAATAACCATAGGCTAACCACATAACCGCTGTCGGTTAGGTTAATCGGGCAGAGGTTGAACTATTGCATGTAATTTCCGGTGATCTAACCACCAAATGCCACCTCTATGGTTTCCCCTAGCTATTCCGGTGACAGTTGCGCTAACTGCTGCATGTGACAACTGTTGTAGTTTGTGCTGACTGTTAACTCCACGGTTTCTGTGTTGTGGTTCCCACTGTGTCTACCCTGACACTTATATATGTTCACATGTTATGGTTACTCCACCACAGTTAGGCTAACCCTCTGCGGTTTAGAGCCTGTGGAGCATTAGATTAACACTTTGTTTTATTCACATGTCCTCTCTGTCGCGGTCTCCATACCCGCACGGTTTAGGGATAATGTATTTGATTTTTTTTGTAATTAAACATATAACATGTGTCTGAAGGTTGATAGGTTACAGTTTTAGGCTTAGGAATTAGGTGTTAACACTTAGTTTTGTATTGCAATAAGACTTAGGTTTTACAGCTAGGTTTATTATATGATTGTAATGCATATGCATAGATTTAGGTTTAGATTTAGGATTAGGGTTTTAGATTTTACATTAGATGTAAAAATACTCCTTTTCAATCATTGTCACAAAGTGACATAATACCACATGCATATCATTGACACAAGCGATGTTTGCAACGACACCCTTTGTCAACACCCAAAACCTGTGAGTGGACGGCACACCCAAATCCTGAAAAGGCGAATGACAACACACATGTCGTCAACCAAATCCTATGAGGCAAACGACAAACACATGTCATTGACCAATCCTGGTGAAACTGTCAATGAACACAAGTCGACAACCAGGTACAAACCCATATCATCTGAATGCCATGAAAACCATAACCATTACCTTAACAACCTGATCCATAACCAATAATGTCGAAGCTGAACTGAATTGACGATGACACTGAACACTGACGACGACACTTGAACACTTGTGCAAGTGAATCAATGGAATCATGTTGGATCAACGAGTGACTTCTAGGTGATGTCCATCTTTCATGTAGATCATATAATCTTTTGATGAGTTCCCATAACTCAAAAATGTACCCTTCAAACTGGAAGGATTTAAATTCTTTCTTTTGTCTTTTGGTATATGGATATGTGCATGACACCCAAAGATCTGAATATTATCTACATATGCTTCTTTCCAGTGAACACTTCTTCTAGAGTTTTCTTGTCTAGAGATCTATGGGGACTTTGATTTTGAAAGTAGACAATTGTCTTCGTGGCTTCGCCCCATAAAAAACTAAATAGATCCTGACCAAGTAATATTATGTTTACACTTTATTCAATGGATCTATTCTTTATTTTTGCAACTCCATTTTGTTCGGGATTATATGGGACTATCAACTCCATCTTAATCCAAGATTCCTTACAAAATTCTATAATCTCTTTCCATTATCGAATCTTAGTATCTTGATTCTCCTTTTTGTCATCTTTTCCACTTTAACTTTGAATTCTTGAAGTTTTGTAAATATTTCATCCTTGGTTTTCACTAAGTAAACACAGGTCTTTATTGAATGGTAATCTATAAATGTGACATAATATAGATGTCCTCCAAGAGATTTAGGATTCATAGGGCCACATACATCAGAATGAATGAGATCCAATATCTATATTGACCATGAAGAACTGCTTCGAAATGGTCTCTTGGTATTCTTACCCAATGTACATCCCTTGCAAAAACCTTCATGATCCTCCTTCAAATTAGGAATTCCATCTATTATCGAGCTTAGTGCTGGAAGGATTTTGAAATGTAGATGACTAAATCTTCGATGTCAAAGTTCACATGGACTAATTTGAATGTGAACTAGGGCTTGGGCCAAAGAATATATTAATCTATAGAGTCTTCCTTCTCGGATGCCAATGACCTTGGCTTAATTTATATTTGAGTCTTTTCCCCAGACAACGACCTTTCCATCAGTGAAGGCTATTTTATCACCTTTATCTTCTAGACTTGAAATAGAAAGTAAATTCTTATCCAAACCTGGAACAGATAGAATTTTGTTGACATGTATGTTGCTTCCATCTTCCAACTTTATAGAGGTTGATCCAATTACTTTAACAGGATATATTGTTATCTCCAATTTCAATTGAATAAGTGGATTTACCTTTTGATAAGGTCTTCAATCAGTTGGAGTGGCTAGTCATGTGCCTTGATGCACCACTATCAATCACCCAAACATCTTCATCTTGGAATGTACCAGAGAGACCCGAGAAGAGATCTTCATCCCTTTATTTGTATAATACTCTCTTTTAATAAAATAAGAAACTACATGCTTCCTTAACACCTTTCTTGAGATGGATTGTAATTTTCTTGATGAAATTATTCACTATAGAGGAGATCTTCATGATGCCCATAGATAACCTTAGCTTTGATATCATGTTGAGAATTAAATAGGGAAGTAAGTATGTTAATTCCGTTAACTTGGTAACTATTTGTGTTACCATTTTACTTATTAGCTTTGTTCCTTATTATTACAGTGTGTGATACATCAAAAAGCTACAAAACAATAAGAATAGTAACACAATATATAGGTTGCAATCCATGGCCAAAACCCCTCATCTTGAGAGGAAAACCCATAAATCTATTCTCTTCATATAGATTCTTAAATTGAAGAATACCATGATCTAGTGACTCAGAAAAATACCCTCTAAGATCAAGATCAACTCGACCTCCTGTTGTAGTGACTTTGACCTCCCATTGTAGTTCTAAAATTTTGGTTCACACCAACTGTTGTTGCTTCTCCTAGAGACTTCGATCTCCCTCTAATAGTATTCTCTTCATCTTTGCTAGACTTCCCCTTAGAATTAGGGATAATGGGATGCCCTAAGTTACCATCACTTTCCTTTCCTTCTTTCTTTTCTTGAAGATATAACTAGTGATAGACCCAGTGCAGAAACCCTAGCTTTGACTTTCACAAGGGAGATAGATCTAGCCTAAGCACTTCGACTTGTTTGAATTCCTCTTCTGTGTACCCTCTTCTTCAAATTATTTCTTCCTCTTCTTTCCATAGAGAATGAGATGGCTTAATGTTTCTAATGGAGGACGAGTTCCTCTATATATATAGGATCTTCTAAGGATGGACGTAGCTCTTCAGGTAGGCCGACTTGATAACTCCTTAAGTCGACTTGATCTTGGAGGTATTTCGGCACTTTAGAGAAAAAAAAAAATCCCTTACAATATACAATCTTCCCATAGGGTCTTCAATATATAACAATGAATCTTAAACCTGGGACAAACCCTAGAAGTAGTCAATGGGTGCTTGACCTATAAAATAAAAGAACTTGAGCATGAAACCCATGCTCCAATAATAATAATAATTTATTTTCATCTTATTATTACAAGAGTACATTTCATATTTATGAAGAACAAACCTAGTTACACATCTTTCAACAGTAAAAGCCAGTAAATGACAATGGAATGCCATTAGAATAATTTATATGTTCCTAATGAAATATATAGCAGGAGGGGTAGAATATCCTATTCCTTATGAATTCTATTGACAAATTTTTTTAAACCCCAATGTTGTGCTCAAGCTATCGTGAGAATAAGAAGAATATCCAAGTGTAAATCATTCCATGTCACATCTAGAGGGGACACCATGCAGCCATCTCATCTAAACCTGATAACAATAATTAAAAGTGTTGAGAAACTAAAAACCATGCTATATACTCGAACATATAAAGAAATATTGAACAATGAAACCCTCTTCTGAATCAAAACTAAACACTGTAGCATGTGAAAACTTGTATATAAATTCAAGACTTGGCATTTTAAAATCCTTATTTTTTTAAGAGAAATTAGAAGATGCCCTTCACTTCCATGACCATCTCCAAGAGGCTAGGCAATAAGTTTAGATAAAGCCAAGAATAATAAAACCTATGCTAGACTCTTGTAACACATTTCAGATATTCAAAAACCACGATAAGGATCTGTACATATTTATACAAGAGAAGTGAGACCTATCAATGGCATATAATCTGACCCTATTCCAGTGAAGAGGTCTCCTAGAAAATTTATATTACTAATTTCTAAGGCTAGTAACATCTCTATCATGCAACAAATTGTGGAACGTTGAAGAAGAATCAAATCGACGGTTTTTGGGAAAGTATTAGATTTTTTTGTAATTATTGGAAGCACTAACTTGAAGATCAAAGTTACAATGGAAGACTTACCACCACATTTCTTTCCCGTGAAGATAGGTGTCCCTGCCACCACCTATGCCTTCATGCACTCAACATATCGCTTGGAGAATGTTGAGTTTAGCAAACCTCGTGGCTATATATATTATATATAATATATATTATATATTATATACGTATATTATATATATTATATATATTATATATTGTATATATTATAATATTATCAATGGTGTATGTTAATAGTCAACAAGTGTTGTTTCCATGTTGTGAATTCATCAATTAAATGTCCAAGATGAATTTCTTACTATGATCTTTAGGTTTTATGAATATATCTTGGTTAAAATTGGGTAGTATCATATCAAGATGTTTATAAAAACTATTTATTACTTCAATAATTGAAATTGTGTCCTTGTCTAACCAAGGATGATTTAAATCTCCCATGTTAATGCCAAAATGAAATCCCCTTTTCAATGTCCTGGGAATCAATCCCATATCCTTTTTATTAGATTAGTAATGTCTATTATTTTCTTTCTCTCTAGAACATTATACTTTAAATGGGCATATAGGAAATGGAGGGATCTAATTCACAGGGTAATGTATATTAAAGAAAAATAGATCCACCATATAGTTTACATTGCAAAGCAAGATCTAGACTCTCTATGGTCTCTTGGGTACTCTTATCCTAATATAGTAAGGCAGGAGAGGGGTGATGGCAATATTTCTAAGTATCTTGGTGTATTAGCATGTAACTTGTTTAAAGATATTTTATTCATGAGTTGGGACTTCAAATTCATATTCATTTCCTTGCAGTCTTAGATGAACATTGTGAGTGTCAAAATATTCCATAAAAGGTTTCATAGGTTTAGCCCTCTTTCTAGTGCTAGAAGAACTATTGAAGGGACAAAATGCACTACGAAGTAGTACTTCCAAGGACTCAACCCAAAGGATATGCCCAATTAAACTTTCCCATATTTGGGATAGTTGAGTAGTCTAGATTATGTGGCATGGAAACTAGTTTTGATGGGATATAATGATAAATAAAGAATAGGAACAACAAAAGATAAACAAGATCAATCCACATTCCCTAAAAAATAATTTAACAATTGATATACAAAGAAAAAAGTAAGGGGAAACTATAAAAGAAATTTGTAATTCAACAAATAGGATGAGTTAAGGTATACATGATGACAACTTATAACTCCAAATTAATTATAGAAGGGAAAATAACTAATCCATTCGAAAAAATAAATCCATACTAAATTGATAAGGAAATTTCATCTAATCTAACATGTGAAGAAACATGTGCCTATATAGAATAGTTTGTTGACACACAAATTCTTATCACATGGGTTTATTGGATTAATATTCTAGAATAACCCTTATGTAGAATCTAAGGATTGGTGTTGATTAAAAGGAAAATAATAAGGAGATATATCTATTATATACCATACAAAAGAAATTATGTTTACAAAATAATCCAAGGAACATGTAAATCACTTAAGGAAATAAATTAATATAGAAAATATAAAATTGAACTAATTTACATTACATAATAAAACCATACTATTCCAAGAATAGTCAAGATAAAATTCTTGTATAGATATTGGCCAAGAAATCGACTTCTTAGTATTAAGAATGGAGACAAAGTAGTTACTACAGTATACTTAAGCTCCCTTGAATGTGAAATTTCCTGACCCCTAATCCCTAGGATGCAACCCATCTATATAGCATTACAAAATGTCCCCCCTTGTCAAGAATCTAAGAGGCCTAATCATGACACTAAATTTGGTTCCTAGGTTTTTCATGTAAATGCCAAGAATAACCTCAATCAACTAGAGGAAGTCAGGTACCTGTGCTATGCATTTTGGCCATGTGACATCCCTAGATCCTTTAGGTCACTTACCTTACTTATTCATGATGAATGCATTTATGATGTGTCATTGATTGATATTTCATCATGCCCCAAATGTTGAGCTCTAATCCTTAGTCAACTTAATTGCTAAAGTGTGCCCATCAGTGAACTCTCACGTTATTGGTATTTATATGCTATTTCTATGTTCTCATTTTTTGGTCACCATATTAACCTAATATATATATATTTTTTTATTGGACCACCACTTTAAACTTCATGATGCTCAATTACTCTCACCCATCTAGCGTAAATTTGCATGTCCTTGCACCTAATATTGCTAAAGAATAATCATCATAGTGCAAGCTTCACATGAGAATATATAGGTGTAATACTATTTAGGGGTATATAATTTTGGTAAATAAGAGATATATTTGATTGTGTTCATGGAGTTTATAATTAGTAATGATGGGATAATAAGGGTACTTAGTGAAAATGAAAAACATTATATGTGATAGAGGATGGTGTAACCAAAATATTTAGGGCTTAAGGATATGTTCTATAAGGGCTAGGGATTATATAAGTTACATGCTTAAGAGTTTCATAGTTTTACGTTATATTCCTTAGTGATAAAATCAAACGGTTAGGTGATATCAAGGTTAGAATAAGAGTCATGGTTACAGGGATATAATTTATAATGACTTGGCTTATAAGGATTAGTGGTATATGGGTCAGGGGTGACAACAGTTTAGGGTTAAGGATAATTATACATAATATAAGGGTTTAATTAGGTTATCTGTGTTAAGGGTCATATTACATGTTATATAGTTATGTTTTTAGGGTTTGAAGTGTTACCTTGTATAATACCAATTCAATGCAAAGGTTAATGGTTACTAATTAAAGTTATTGATGTTGTTTTGCAAGGGCTATAAGTGTCAATAAACAATTTTTTTATTCTATATTAAATGTGATAATATAAAATCTCATAGAGGTAATAGGTAAAGGTTTATAATAGTTAATGTTAAGGGTTATATGATTTTAAGGTTGAGTGTTAGTGCTCAGTGGTTATAAGAATAATGGGTTAACAATTATTATGGATAAAGGCTATGTGGGATATTATATATTAATATTTTTTAAAGGATATTAAATATTTATATTTCATCAGTATATATGGTTAGGTGATTAGGTGATACAATTATATGGTTATAAGATAGTGTGAGGGTTTTGCACCACCTCACATTAAGGGATTAGCTGAAAGAGAGTTGTTAAGGAGGTTGGGGATGATTAAGGTGAGTAAATCTATCAAGAATCCCTAAATATAAATAAATGAAATATGGTACTATAAAGATGCCCAACATACTATCAATGGGAGATTAATAGGATGTGAATATCATTTAATAAGTTTCAACCTTTATTAGAGAATATACAGAGTTTTCCATAGAGTTTATAGATATGATTGGAATCAAAAGGGTTAGGGGAGAGGAAAATCAAGTTGAACCAAATGTCAAACTTATCAAGAAGTGGTCCCACAATATGTATTCTCAAGTGAGGAAGAACTTAAAGGAGTAAATAGACACTATGTTATTTATTGAAATATCATTTTTATATAATATTAAGAGTGGATTGCTCGAATTGTAATTATGGATAAGAAAAGAAGAGAAAGGATATGTCTTTACGTGGATTTCAAGGGATTAAATGTGTCTTGTGTCCATCACATTTTCTTGATCACATTGAATATTTAGGTTCTTGACCATGTTGTATGAAGGAAACATGTTCTTTCATCAATGGGTTATGAGGATATTATCAAGCGAGTGACAAGGGAGTGAGGAAGAGAAATTGAAGGAGAGAGGAGAGAGGGAAGGAGGAGAGATAGAAGGAGAGAAGGGGAAGCGAGAGAGAGAGAGAGAGAGAGAGAGAATATGGAGGAGTGTGTGTATGTTTGGGGGCTTGAATGAAGAGAGGGAATAAGAAAAGAAAACATAAGAAAAAATATAGATAGTATATAGTATTATTAATCAACACAAGATCCATATTAACCCAATCTATCAAGCATTAAGAGGGATCAAATATCTCAGGGAAAACCTTTCTAAATTTTCACTCAAAAATAGTTTGTACCACGAGAGATTAGATCACTCTTAGTGCTTGATAGATCCAAGGTTAAGATTGATCTAGGTTGGGTTATTATGGATAAATGCTATGTGGGATGTTATATATTAGTAATTTTTAAACCATATTAAATATTAATATTTCATTAGTATATATAGTTAGGTGATTAGGTGATACAATTATAGGGTTATAAGATAATGTGAGGAGTTGCACCAACTTACATTTAAGGGAATGGCTGAACGAGAGTTGTTAAGGAAGTTGGGGATGATGAAGGCGAGTAAATATATCAATCATCCCTCGAGATAAATAAATGAAATATGGTACTACGAAGAATACCAACATCGTGTCAATGAGATATTACTAGGATGTGAATATCATTTCATAAGTTGAAACCTTTCTTAGAGAATATGAGGATTTTTCCATGGATTTTATAGAGATGAATGGAATCAAAAGAGTTAGGGGAGAGGAAAATCAAGTTGAATGAAACATAAAATTATCAAGAAGTGGTCCTAAAAGATGTATTATTGAGTGAGGAACAACTTAAAGGAGGAAATAGACAAGATGTTATTTATTGAAATATTTTTATTATAGAATATTACTACTTGATTACCCCTATTGTAATTATGGATAATAAAAAAAGAGAAAGGATATCTATATATGTGGATGTCAAGGGATTAAATGGTTCTTTTTTCCAACACATTTTCTTGATTACATTCAATTTTTAGGTGCTTGAACATGTTGCACGAAGAAATCTATTCTTTCATCAATGTGTTATTGGGATATTATCAAGTAGAAGAAGAAGACAACTTTTGCTACAAAATGGGATTTATACAATGTCATGCATTTTTGACTTAAGGATTCCCCTACAATGTTTTCTAATATGGTCATTGTAGCATTCAAATAATACATTCACAAGTTTTTTAAGGTCTATTTAGAAGCTTGGACAATGTACAACATACTTAAAGTGAAAATTCAACATAAGATCATATGAAAGTCAATCATGAACCTAAATAAAATGACATAAACATAATTATGAAGAAAATTTGATTAGGAAAAAAAACACAAACACATTAAAAGATTAATAACAACAAACAATGACATTAAAAGGACCTTTGAACGATGAAGGGTGTGAAGTTTTCTCAAATGGAAGGGTAAATATTTTTCTCAACCTTTGGACTAGAAGTACATTATAAGATTGTTGCTCCCATTATTTAAAGAGGAATAATAATATTATTAGCACCATTATCTATGATGATGATGATATTGAATAAGATGATGGCAATGATAACAACGATGATGATGATGATGATGACAATGATGATGACGACGATGACAATGTTGATGATGATGATGACAATGATGATTATGGTGATGATGATGATGTTAATGATGATGTTTATGAAAAAGATTATGATAATGATGAGGATGGGGATGACGAAGTGTATGTTGATGAAGATGACAAATATCATGGTGATGATGATGATGTTTATGAAGATGATGATGACATTAATGATGATTATAATGAAAATTATGATGATGATGATGACAACGTCATGGATGATGAATAAATTGATGATGGTGATCAAGACAAATATGTGATTACGTGGTGATGATGATGATTTTCATAATGATGTTGATGAAAGAGATGGGGATGACAATGATTGTGATGATGATGATGATGATGATGATGATTTTAATGTAGGTTTGTCATGTCATTTTTATTTGAACAATGGTTTGTCATTTATGAACTCTACGAATTAGTTATTTGAACTTAGGTTTGTCTTTGGCCCCATTTGTAAATCACTCTTTTTAGGGTCAAAGAATAATTTCCACTAATTAGTAAATGTAAAACCTTGAAAATTATTAGACCCACCAAAGTTAAAATTGGGGATGATAGTATAAAAATAAATGACCTTCTCTTTGTTTCAAGAATAATAGATTCTATACTAAACAAGGCCAACCATGTGAAGGTGGAAACTCATATGGCCTCTTGTAACCCCCCACCCCACAATTAGCCACTTTAAAATCTCTCCATGGTAAATGTCAGTTGAGTGCTACTATGACATGACCCAACCTCTAAGTTCTAGTTATGGAAGTGGGGCCTAGAAATGGAAACCTTACTGACATCCATCAAGGACTACATACAACTCAGGAGCCAAACAACCACCCCAGCTGACCAATCCCTGCGTTGGAACTCATTTTCACTAAATTTACCTCCCATCCATACCCTTAGCACACTATGTGTGTAGTTATGAGGCTCCAACCACACCCACAAGCTTTCTTACATGTGATTATAGCGGAAAAATATTTGTTTCATGCCTACGGTCACAAGATCTATCCCGATTTTTCAGGAAAGCCTCCAGACCACTACCAAGAACTACCTGTAACATTTTAGCAACATAAATAGCATGATGAAAAGGCTATCCATTCAAAACTTAAACAATATATTGACTAGAATAGGCCTAGCACAAATAGACATTTCATCAAACATATGGTAAATATATAAGTTACAAGTCATGAATGCATATATGATCATAAACTTATGAACTCCATATGTGAATCACTAGTAAGGTCTTATGCCCTCTCAAGTTGTTATGCAACCATCTAACAAATAGATAGATGATGACTTAAAAATTATCCTCTTCAAGGGGGAACCTTCTTTACATTACCTAAATGAACAATTATTGGATGATTCAAATGAAAAAGGCTCCTTTTTATATATAGGAGTCTAAGAGGTCACAATATAATCAGAGCCTACATAACAATAATAATGTTATGTCACAACAATAATAATAGTGGGCTTCTATGGGGTACAATAATAACAATATGGGGACTGCATGGGCACAAAAATAACAATAAGGGGCTACGGTAGTATTATAGTGACCTAATATGTTGCTCTCCTTAAAAAAAGTGTTTTCCTCAACTCTTGAGTAGTTCTAGATGTTTTGTTATATAATTCTCATCCTCCCATGTGGAATATTCACTGGGTAAGATTTTCCAATTAATCAGATGCTTTGAAATTGATCGATTCCGTAACAATCGAGTTCTTGTTTCCATGAATTCTTCAAGCTCCAATATGATTTTTCCTTCCTCATCAATTTCTAGCAATGTTGTTTGAACTTGGAGAATGTCAATTATAACTTTCTTTAAGCATGAAACATGGAAAACTGGGTGCACTTTGGAAGATGCAGGAAGCTCCAATTTGTATGTTGTAGTAACAATATTTTGCAAAACCTTGTAAGGATCATAATACTTTGGTGATAATTTATTATCCTTCTTAGCTTGCTTGAGGGACATTTGTTTGTATGTCTGTAGCCGTAAAAATACCCAGTCACCTACATTAAAACTTATTTCTCTACGATGTTGATCTACCTGTTGTTTCATTCGATTTTGTGCTAAAGTGAGGTTATCCTTTAAGAGTTGGAGAACATGTTTTTGATGCTCGATGTGATCTTCCACTACTTGAACCTTAGAATTTTCTCTTAAATATGATGTGATGGAAGGTGGATGATATCCATAAAGTGATAAATGGGGTCATTTTTGTTGCAGTATGGAAGGAAGTGTTATACCACCAGTCAGCCATAGGTAAGCACTTGACCCATTTTGTTTTTTTCAGAAACAAAGAAACGAAGATATCCTTCAAAATATTTTTTCAATATCTCATTTTTCCCATCAAATTAAGGATGATAAGATGAGCTATGAGTTAATTGAGTACCTAGGAAAAAAAATAATTGCATCCAAAAATTTCCAGTCAAAATGGGATCTCAGTCACTTACAATAATCTTTGGGTTTCCAAGTAGCTTTAGAATTTTTTCCATAGATGCAGTAGAAAATGTACTAAATTTAAATGGATGAGATAATGCACAAAAGTGTGCATACTTGGTAAGTCTAACAATTACCACCATGATGACAGTTTTTCCTTCAGACTTGGGTAAACCGATGATAAAATCCATTGAAACTTCCTCTCAGCATTGACTTGGAATGGATAAAGGTTGTAACAAACCCATAGTATTAATTGTCTCAGCATTATTTTGTTGGAAAACCAAACATTCCTCTTTTGAATACCATATTTAAGGCCATCCCCAAAAAAATCCTTCTTGACCCTTTGGTAAGTTTTTAAAAATCTTGAGTCCCTCCTAAGGGAGAGGTGTGAAATTTCAAAAGAATCTTTTGCTTGAGTTGGGCATTCTTACAAAGATATAAGTGATATATGTACCATAATGAATCATTTTTCCAGCTAAATGAATCATATGTACTATGATCTTGCTAAAAAGTTTGAATGAGTGTCCACACTTCTTCACCATTGTTCCATTCATCCCTTGCTTTGGTTATCCAACCTGGTTGGAAAATAGAAATGACACAATGCAATCCTTACACATCCTCATCCTTTCTTGAGAGTGCATCTGCAACAAAATTTTTCTTCCCTTTTTTGTAGGTGATTTCAAATTCATAACCCACCACCTATCTAACCCATTTATCTTGCTCTTCTGAAGATAATATTTGCTACAAAAACCATTTAAGACTATCATTATCTATTTTTTCCCTGAAGTGTCTTACCATTAGGTAAGGTTGCCATTGATTTAGTACATGTAGTATTGCCAACATTTCCTTCTCATAAATAGTTTTGTGTAAATACTTTACCTTGATTGGACGGATTTCAAAAGTAATGGGTCTTCCTTATTCCATTAAAACAACACTAATTCCAAATTTTCTCGAGGCATCACATTCCACAGTAAAGATGTTTGTGAAGTCTAGCATAACTAAGACTAGCGCTTGGCACATTGCCTCTTTAAGATGTGCAAAGGCCTTAGTTGCTTCTAGAGTCCATGAAATTGAATCTTTCTTCAGTAATGTTGTTAGAGGTGCTGCTATTCTCCCATAATTCATACCAAAATTGAAATAATACCTTGTCAAACCGATAAATCCTCACAGATGTTCTATGGTTGTGGGGACTTTCCATTCCTTAATGACTTTAATTTCTTTATTGTCTACCTTAACACCCTCATGAGATACAATATGACTGAGATATTCCACCTCCTGTACTCCAAAAAAACATTTGGATGTTTTTTCATATAATTGTTTTGCCTCCAATAGTTTGAGCACCCTGTCAACATGTTGAACATGATCCTTCCAAGACTTGTTGTAGATTAGTATATCATCAAAAAATACTAACACAAATTTTCTAAGGAAGGATTTCAAAATGGAATTCATCAAACCTTGAAATGTAGAAGGTTCATTTGTAAGGCCACAAGGCATGACCAAAAATTCATAATGACCCTCATGAGTTCTAAATGGTGTTTTCGAAATGTCTTTAGTCTTCATTCTAATTTGATGATATCCTGAATGCAGATCCTACTTGGTGAAGTAAATTTATCCATGTAATTCATCCAATAATTCATCAATGACAGGAATGAGAAAATTATCTTTAATAGTGAGATTTTTGAGCTCCCTATAATATGGACACATGTGCCATGATTCATCCTTCTTGTGAACTAATACTACTGGAGTAGAGAAAGAACTTTGACTGGGATTAATTATACAGCCACTAGCATTTCTGCAACTATACGTCCAATTTCACTCTTTTGGGTAGAGGGATATCTCTAAGGCTTGATTTTTGGAGGAACACTTCCTGGAATCAAATGAATAGCATGATCATGATCACAAATAGGTGGGATGCCTTTTGGAGTCTCAAATACCTTAGAATGATTTTCCAAGGGTTTTTGGAGATCTCGAGAAATAGATGATTTCGATGTTTGAACCTCTAGTGAGGATAATTGTGAAATTAAGCCCCATTGTTATTTATTTAGAAGATTTTCCATTCCATTAGAGTTTATTATATTTCCTTCTTTCCCTTCAATACCCCTTAATTCAACTTCCTTTCCTTCGCAAAAAAAATTCAAGAAAATTTCTTGAAAATTAAAAGTTATCGTACCCAAAGATTGTAACCATTGGACTCGTAGTAGAACGTCAACACCACCCATTGGAATCAAAAGAATTGGACTGTTCAATGCATATCCCCCCATGGTTAGCTTTATATTATGGCACTTTCTAGATAAATTTATAGTTCCTCCATTTGCAACGATCACTTGACACTCTGGTGCTGGATATAAGAGGCAATTCAATTCCTTGGCTATCTTACAATGAATAAAATTATAGGTACTACCGAAATCAATCAACACTAATACCTTTTTCTTCTTGATATGTCCTTCTAACTTGAGATTTTGAGGAGTGGTAATTCTTTACAATGCATTCCAAGATATGCTCGGATTCATTTCTTCTTTCTCTAGGATTGGTTCCTAGTGTATATCCTCTTCTCTTGAAGTTTCTTGTTCCTTTTCTTCTTCTTTTGCACACTTATTACCTTTAGTGTATTTTCTATCACAACTATAACAAAGCCATTTTACTATTTTTTCTTCCAATTGTTGTGGTGTCAACCTTGTAGGTTTTGGAAGGCTAGGAGTAGTAACACTTCCATATTTATAGTTATGAGTGGTAGGCTCCCTTCTTGTTACAATTTTACTTTCAATTTTCCTTTCCAACCTGAGCGCCTTCTCAAATCAATCAGGTTCCCAAAGGCGAACCTAATGTTGGATGTTATCCTTTAAAGTCCCTATTAAAGCATCAATCCTATGCTCCTCTGGTATATCATTTATCCCCATATTCAATTGTTGTAATTACTCAATGTGCTCCACCATTGAACCCTTTTGTTTTAGATTGTTCAATTGGCTAAAGAAGGTGTTTCTCTTTGTATCCTCATAATATGCTATCATTTCCTCTGTAAATATTAATCAACTAACAAGTGGTTTATGATAATAAATCCATCTATACCATACAAACTAATTGCGTTCTAAATACAAAGTTGAAATGCATACCTTTTGTGTGTGTTTCACATTATGGAGATCAAAATATTTCTCCATTTGTAGTATCCATGTTGTTAAATATTTCTCCATTACCAGAACTTTGCCATCAAACTTCCTCATATTGATCTTTGGAATATGTTGCGTCTTTAATCAAACATTAGAGTTTATTAAATCATGATTAACATTTCTTTTATTCTCATCATGAGTTTCATGTAATACCTTTTCACCATTAGGAAGAATTTCTTGTAGCAACTTTGTCAAACCTTCCAAGTCTGCTTTTAAACAATTCTTCAAATATTCCATGTTTTCTTTCATTTTTAATTCTATACCATCCATAGTAGCTTCCATTACATCCTTCAGACCTTCAATATTTTATCTTAAATCATTCTTCAAACCATCCATCTTGTTTTCCATTTCATTTTTGGTTACTCTTTGCAAGAGCGAAATTTGTTGCACTTGTTCTCGTAATTTTGATATATCATGTTGTATTTATTCCTCTTCTTCATGTGTCATAGAATAGCTTTCTAGTTACCTACTAGGTGTTTCCATATTTTTTTCAAGGCATTTTTAAATCAAACAATGATATATATGCTTCACTATGCCCTTTGAATCACTTCAAACTAATTTTTCAAACAAAAGTTATGTAAAATTTAGAAAGTACACATGCTTTTCTTGCTTTTTAGGAGCTAGATATTGTAGCTATTATATATATGGAATTTCGAATCTACAAGATCTAAAATTATGTCCTGTAGTAGCCCTATGAGTTTTGTTTCCAACCCAACAAGTCAAAACAAGATTGGACTCTTTAATAAAGTGTTATGCACAATCTTCCATGATGACCTAATTATAGACTTTTTCAACAAAGTGAATTTGTATAGAACACCACGTGTCACTATTTTGACATTTCGCCCTGAAAATAATACCCAAAAAACTAAATTTTGTCCTCTTTCCATCAATTTTTATGAAATTCAAATCCAATGCTCAAAACGAAATTTATGACGATGTTCTTGATGTCACCTGTTTGTGATGGAATTTTGGAGCCTGCAAAAACCCTAACTTCCTCGGATAAGATCTCCAAAGATATAGCGAGACAAGATATGAAATTTGTACATGAAGTTCATCAAGATTGTGTCTCCATGTGATTTCAATTTCAACTTCTTAATCTTCGTAGAAACAAATTTATAATGAAAATTCTACGATAACCTATTTGAAATAACAAAACCCTATAATCCAAAGCTTTGATACCAAATATTATGCAACTAGCTCACGAATATATGGATCAACGACTTAAAAATTATCCTCTTCGAGGGTGAAACCTCCTTCAAATTACATAAATGGAAAATTCTTGGATTATTCAAATGAAAAAAACCTCCTTTCTATATATAAGAGGTGAAGGGGGCACAATATAATCAGAGACTACATATAAATAATAAAGTAAGGGCACAAGAATAATAATAGTGGGCTTCTATGAGGTACAATAATAACAATATGGGGACTACATGGGCACAAAAACAATAAAAAGGGGCTACCTTAATATTATAGGGACCTAACATAAGTAGTTGCAACAACACTTTTTAGTACATGCAATCATCAACCATTCAATCAACTATCAAATTAGGAACAAGAGCCATAGCTAGAGCACATCATAGAACCATGCTTATAACCAGAATAGAAACCATGAAAAATAAGATATAATATCACTTAATAACTAATACATGTTCTCATAATCATAATGAGGAAAATAGCTTGTATTGGCACATCCTAAAACCAACCAAGTGAGGGACTTCCACATATCACCCAACCATAAATTGAGCTGAACAAAATCTTTATTTTAGACAATCACCCTCATGCCATATTCCAAGCATGAATGTGGGATCTCATGGGATAAACCAAGTCATAATAAAATAAGTACTCCAGAGGTTAAACCACCTCTACCCTCAAGCTACCGTGATCTCACCTAAATTGGTCTTGTGATCACAAAACCAAACCAAGCTTGCATGCCTCAGAATTCCATCACCATACCTTGAGAAATTTTCCTGTCTCCACCCACATGTCGAGGGCTTCCTATGGAAAATAATATCCACCCCCAACCCTTGGGATTTACCTGAGACCGCCTCATCCGGTTCCAAAGCCTTCTAGCAATTGAAATCTCAACCAATAATGAATCCCATCAAACCATGGATATCTAGGAAATGGAAATGGAATGTCAAAACCACTATTAAACCCGGAAAAAATCATGCCAATGACAACAAATGAACCAAATAACCAAATTCATGTACCATGCATTTACATCCCAGCAAGGAAATCACCCATCCATCATGTTACCAGCAAGCTCTTCCTTTTGAAGTTGTTGATCCAACCTTCTCTTTTCTTCCCTTTGCTTCTCCTTTGCTTGTCCAATTTCCTTCCTTTGCTTTCTTACTTGCCTTTCTCCAAATCCAAGTGAATGTTAAAATGCTCCAAGAATCCTCTAAGTGTGTTAGAGTGAATGAGAGCAAAAACTAAACTAAAAAAATCTAAGCCAAAATTATGTGAATTGTTTCCTCGGTGCCTTTTTATTGTTGAGGTCTCCTTTTTCTTTATTTTTCATTTAATTTCCATTTCATGTAAATGTGTGTCTCTTCTGCTTAGTTTTATTCTATTTTCCTTTATTTTGATAATTAAATTACATTTATTTCTTCTTTTCCTTTGCTAATGCCTTTGCCAATTTCCATAGCCATTATTGAACCACAAGTGATTCCCACTAAAGTGTTTTCCCAACATTCCACTTAGAATATGTGTCCCATGACCTTGGTCTTATTTTGTCTTTATTATCCTTTATTACATGCAACTATAACCAGGGGATGTTACACCCCCTGCCCCTCACATCACTCTCAATTACCCAATACCGAATCTATCTACTATAATATATTTGAATGAAATACATTAACAATCAAACATAAAAACTAGGAAAATGAAAAATTAAGGTGAATGAAAGAGAACAAACCAACTAAAAACATATAAATACATACCTTATGCATTTCAAAATTTTGATATAGTTAATCTTCTCCCTCATCCAACTCATCATTTGTATCACCCAGTTCAGAATTCATGTTCAAAGGATTTGCCAAATCAACATCAACACCATCATCTATATCATCATCTAGAACATGTTCTTCTACATTTGGTTTGACTTCTTCAAGTCATTCATTTGACACAACGTCAATATCATATAGTTCATCAAAATTACATTGTCTCAATTATCTTGATCCTCAATATTTGTTCCATTTTCTTGAATAAGTTCTAGTACTAAAACCACCTCTTCCTCATCAAGCAATGCCTTAGGGGGGCGATACTATATAATTACAATCAATATAGTAATATTAGTATACATAGAAAATATTTAAATGTCGATAAAAATGTTTACAAATATAATATATGAAAAAAAGACAACAAATACAAATACAAAGACAAATAATTAGGTGAGAGTGGGAAACAGAGAATATAAATTAGTGATGATGCTTGTGTAATTTATCAAGATATTTAAGAATATGTTGAAAAAATATAGGAAAGATGTTACTTCTCTTGACATGTAGGAACAAAGAAACTTTCTGAGATATATAGTCACAAACATAATAAAAAACATATTGATATTATTTTGCATTCATCATTATAATGTCATATTCTTTCTTGATTTAACTTAGAGACCAAAAGTTTTAAGAGGATGGGTGATCAACCATGAGCTTGGATGAGAGCAAGAAACAAATACAACAAATCAATGTGATCTTGAAGTTTGTGCAATTTAACAAGATCTTTAAGATTATGTTGAAAAAATTTAGGAACAAACACCTAACAATCATCAAACCCTTTTCATTCCATCACATTTACAAATGTACTCAAACTACAAGACTCAAACAATAATACCAATGAATCTAGGAAATACCAATTAAGTTCAAGCACAAAAACCTCAAGGTAAATACTAAATATTGTTCATAATGGCTTCCATAAGACAAGAGAATGAGAGGGGAAAGGACAAAAAATATATTTTATCCCCAGCTCCTATCAAATGTTCGATTATGACAAGTGGAGGGTGGATCTTATATCATATTTTTAATCCTTTTTTAATCAAAAAAAGTTATTTCTAAAGAGGATGTGGACATTTAATCTTATATGAGAAGTATTCTCACAATGTAAGTTACTACTAAAGTTAGTTGGTGGCTAGATGACTCTAGTAATGTACTATAGTAAGATGAGTCTCTCTTAGTATTTATTTTTTGTTCTTGTTTTTGTCTCTAATAATCCTTTCTATACTATTTTATTCCTAATTTCATATTTTTGGCATCGTTGCTCATAAATAGGTAGGTCTCATGTTATCTAGGTTAGCTTATCAAAAATAAGGCAACAATGTTTTTTTTTATCTAACTTATTAGTTACATTTTATTTTGTATTTGCATCATATGTTTTCACTTACAAACTTTGATATCAATAACCTATATAAGAAAATTGGATAGGATCCCCTTTTCTCTTTAGGCAAGTGGTAGGGAATCTAGTAAAGACATTTTTCATAGGAATCCCTTTTGTACTAAGGCATAGTGTCAATCTCTCCTTCTACACAAAATCGGGTATTCTTCCTTTTTGACTACTTCATTTATTTGACCAAAATGTCAAAAACTCACTCCTTTGTACTTAGTGGTAAGTGAATGTTATAAGATATAAACATTGCATCATCTACTTCAAAGAATATTCAAAACAAAATGTTTTACCTTGCATGTGTGATAATAAGCAAGATAAATTTGGAAAAATTAATCATTAATGATTTATCAAACATTTCATTAATCTACCATTTTCCTAGAACTATATAGCTTTGATATTACTTCAAGTTTCTCACAAATTAAAACAAATGAGACCCTTTACCTGTCACAAAAAGAGACTTTATATAGAGAATTCTTCACTCTATATCATTTGCGCTTAAAAAATTCATTTTCACCTAAAAAAAATTGAAACACCAAGCAAAAGGCCTATGTATGATATTTTTTTTTTCGTAAAAAATGAGGAAGAGTCTTTTTTATGAGCGAAATACATCGTGGTTAAGAACATAATGTTTTAATACATTGTGGCTTATAAATTTAATTTTTTTAATAAACCCCCTAAATATACATTTACCCACTAACAACTTAATGATGTTCCCCTAAGCCCTTAAACCTCTAACCCCTAATCCCTTAAGCCCTAACTCATAAACCCTTAAACAATAATGCCTTATCCCTAAGCCAATAAACTAATTAACCCTAACTTGACCTAAACCCTTAATCGACCCTAACCATAATAATCAAATAATACTTCTCCACATCAAGATGACAACATAGGTCAAATATCTCACAAAAGAATATAAACATTTAAATAGAAATTCAATACAAAGACATATAATCTAAAATACAATATACATGTAAACATTTACAAAAACAATATGCAATACAAATAAATATAATGAATAACTTACTAATGGATGATATTCATGCATGTCTTCAATGTTTCCATAGTCTCTACAATGCCTTTTAGTCGTTTTTATTAGAAGTCTCCTTATCTTCAGCCCTAGCATGTTTTACAAGGAAATAACGTTTTTGATCCTTTGAAGCCCCCGATGCTGATCCCACATCTCCTTGGCCTCCTTGAGGAATGTTATGTGAAATTTTTTCTCATCAAACTTTCACTAATGATTTTCTTCAAAAATTAACCTCAAAATAGGCCTACAACCTTTTAAAACAATCGCAAGAAATATAACAACTATGTTGAAGTTATATATGATATTCGGTCTTATGTATATATATATATATATATATATATATATATATATATATATTATTATATATATTATATTATTATAACAACCTAGATCCATCATAACCCCAGATCTATTAAGCGCCAAGAGGATCCAATTTCTCGAGGTGCAATCTTTTTCTTTGAGTGAAAAATTTGAGGAAAGGTTTTCATCTCGAGAGATTTGATCCGTCTCGAAGCTTAATAGATTTAGGTTAAGATGGATCTAGGTTGGTTATATAATACTATATAATATCTATATTTTTATCCATGTGTCTCTTTCTTATTCCCTCTCTTTATCTCACCCCCAAACATACACACTCTTTCTCCATATCTATCTATCTCTCTCTCTTTCCCTCTTCCTCTCTGCCTCTCTCTCTTCCCCTTCTCCCTCTCTCTCTTCACCTTCTGTCCTTCTCTCTCTACTCCTTCCCTCTCTCCTCTCTCCTTCAATCTCTCTACATCACTCCCTTGTCACTCTCTCTCTCTCTCTACCTCCCCCCCCATGTATTTCTTCTTCCTTCCCTCTCTCTCCCCCTCCAAATCTAGCTCTCTCTCCTCTCTCTTGATTCTTCTTTCTCCCTTTCTCTCCCACCTTCGTTTGTATCTCACTCCCCATATCTCTCTCTCTCTCTGTCTCTCTCTCAAACTATATCACTATCTCCCTCCCTCTCCTTTTTTCTCTCTCCCCTCTATCTTTGTGCCTCCCTCTCTCTCTCTTTCCCTTCTATTCCTATCTCTCTCCCCTCCTCTTCTCTTTGATCCCTCTTTTCCTCTCTCCCTCACTCTCTCTCCATATCTCCCTTGTCACTCACTCTCTCTCTCCACCTCTATCTCTCTAACTCTTTGTTCTTTCCTCCCTCTCTCTCCCCTCCTTTCTCTCCCCTCCTCTATATCTTCCATCCTCTCTCTCCCACCTCCCTCTCTCCATCTCCCCCCATCACTCTCTCTCTCTCTCTTTGCCCTCCAACTTTGTCACTATCTCCCTCCCTCTCTCCCCCTCCCCCTCTCTTTCATTCACTTTGCTTGATATCATCGCTTGGATCCTTAGTTAAGATGGATCTATGTTGGTTATTACTAATACTGTTTGTATTATATAAATTTTAGATATTCAAATATAAAAGTATTCTCATTTTGAATTTTATTAAAACCTTAGTTTAATTTCTATGTGAACATTTTTAGTAATGGTGAGAATAGAGGGCAATGTCACATGGTTTGGGTTCGATTTCAAGTTAGAAAATGATTAGATTTGGTTTAATTTTGAATTTTTTGATGAGGTAGATGAGGTTCACCACTAGGCTTGTCTATATTGATATAGACATATATTAATTTAAAATGAGTTATAGGATAAAATAGTAAGAAATCAACATCAATAAACATCAAAAAAGTTGTCAAGGACATGGAAACTACAAGGATAAATTACAAGCTTGAGTTGTGACATGAAGTTATGAGTTTTGATCTATGGAATTGGTCAATGGCTATGAGAAATGTTGTCAAGGACGTGGAAACTGCAAGGATAAATTACAAGGTTGAGTTGTGACATGAAGTTATGAGCTTTGATCCATGGAATTGGTCAATGGTTATGAGCTTCGATGAGGTTATCTCAAATTATTACAAGCTTGAGTTGTGACATGGAGTTATGAGTTTTGATCTATGGACTTGGTCAATGTTTATGAGCTTCGATGAGGTTACCTCATTTTTTTTTAAGGTTCGCTAAAATTCGAACCTCAAGGTTAAAGTTCGAAGAACCTTGTGACATAGATAGAGGGTTTAGATATATCTCAAAATTAATTATAATTGTTGCTTCAATTAAAAAATATTATAAAATAAAATTAAAATAATAAAAATATTGTAACAAAGCTTATTCACAAGTTCATAATATCAATGGCAAAGTGGGGGTGAATATCCATAATTAAGAATCTTGTTATATCATTATAAAATAATTTTATTGTGAAATAAGTTATGTTTTTTGGGCATATGATATTGATAAGCCATGGTATTGGCCCATGGTATTGTAACTGCCCCTTATTTTTACCTTATTTTTTACAAGTTAATAATCTCCATGGTAAAGTGGGGTTGAATATCCATGGTTAAAAATCTTTTTAAATTCTTATAAATTATTTTAGTTGTGAAATATTTTATGGTTTTTGGGCATGCAGTATTGATAAGCCATGCTATTGTAACAAACCATATTCACACATTAATAACAAAATCAAAATATAACAAATTGAATATTATTATTTTTATTACTTTAACTTTATATTATTAATTGAGCAACATTTAAATGCTTGCACTCATCCTAGGTCACTATTAATTTTATTTTTTTTAATTAAGTCGACATTTAGAATTGTTTACATACTTAAATTACATCTACACATCTACTCTTATTGGGTTCTAGAGTACCTCTTAGCCCAATTATATAATATTATATTAATAAATATAATAACGATATTAATATTAATATTAATAATTATATATATAATTATAATATTAATATTATAATTATTATAATTAATTAAACTGTTCTCAATGTTCTCAAATTAGGTGTTGTCAAATGAAAATAAGTCATTAATGGTGGAATTGGCTGGTACACAAGTATTCCCGGGCATTCATTTGATATTGGAGCAAACGCCAGATATTCAACAATATATGAACTCCCCGATATATTCGACGGTTGGGATTTAAAAAATTATACCGAGATATTCGACGGTTGGGATTTAAAAAATTATACATTTAACATCCGACATTTTTTTTTTCGATTTTATCCCTTCCATCAGATTCCACTATTAAATTTTTTTCCATGTGTATAGTGGGCGGTTTCAGCTAATTACAATGGTTAAAAGAATTACACGTAGGCATCCAACTTTTTTAATATGTATAGACTCGGTCTTACAACTTGGTTCCATGAGCCACATCATCCTGGCAACTAAATCCGCTCAAAACCTTTGGGTTAATACTTCCAAGGTCCATCTAATGGCGGAAGCTTGACCTTCAACGAGTCTAGATCTCCTCAAGGACTTAGTTTTTTTTTTTTTTTTTTTTTACTTTTGTGCGCTTGTGTGTTTGCATGATATAGCCTTTTCCGAGACCTCCGTAGCCACACTCATCCCAACCTTCAGTCTCATGTGGAAGGCATAGGCGCGTGGGCACATATATTTATAGATGCCCCACGCTATCCTTTCTATGCTTTTTCATATCCTCGGCCCATCACGCCTCTGCTATATATATATATATATATGAAACTAGAGCTATCTCTCATCTGCTATATATATATATATATGAAACTAGGGCTATCGCTCATGATGTTTCGGTTGTAAATTAAGGCTTAATGGCCAAATTGTTTTATATTAGGATTTTAGTTTCTTTTTATTACATTATTTTTATTTTCATGTATGCATAGGCAATTATCTACTTTGCAAGCTTAGAGAGAACACATAAATAAGCAATTCCTTTAGAAAAGAGTTTTAATAATTTAACTTCTCAATTCTACACAGGAAAGGGGGCATTTCAAACTATGATTTGTAACCATTAAACAAATTATGCACTTCATGAATAATAATAGAAGTCTTTAGGAATTTAACTCATATATGCATGGCACAAATTTATAGCAAGAGCCATAGACAATTCAAAATTTTCAACCAAAATAGACATGCTCCAACGTTACGCAACAATACAACATCTTTCAAATCCATGCACTATATTTCACAAGGAAATATTTAGCTTCACCACCATAAGCTAATACAAGCTATTATAACAAAAGTGAAGGCGAAACTAAAGGTGAGATATTGATTTTCCATCCAACCAACAAGAAAATATTTTTCCTTTTCTTATAGGAAGTCCAAATAGGACTTTGACTCAAATTTATATCTTTGACTCAATAAACCCTATGAGCATGAAGAACATTCTTTGATTAATAAAATATAGTAAAGATAATAATTTTTTTCTTTTTTCTTTTACATAGAATACATATTGATACAAGTATAATGATAATTACAACAACCGAACCTAGTTACATTTTCAACATGGTTTTTCACCTTGTAAAACAAATGCACATAAACTCCCACAAGTATTAGTCCCATACCCTTCCATAACCAACAATGCATGCCACCCATCGCTCAAACAATTTTATCCCTAGCTATCTTCAGAAACCTCGACAATTCATTGCCAAGGGAAGCATATTGGGCATGTTTCATCATGCAAATTAGCGTCTATGGGAGGACGATGAGGCCCTGCCAAATCACTTAAGATGATAATTTTCACCCCTATCAAGGAAAATTAATAATAATATAATTAATTTATAAAAAAATATATATATTTTGGGAGAAATGTTTTGGGTACTTTTCTTCATTTTGAGAACTGTATTTAGGGTAAATTTTAAATTATTCAATCCACAAATTTAGATCAGTAATTAAAGGACCAATCCTATATATTCTATTAATGATCAATTCAATAAAAGCAAACATATCACAATGTGAGATTTGAGCCTCAGTAAGGATTAGACTTCCAAAAATTATTTTTTCTTTGCCATGAAAAGACCTTAACATGTGTCCAACAATCAAATTGGTCTAAGTGGGTCTTAACTGGATATTATACCTTTCATGTGTATGTGGGGGGAGAGAGAGAGAGAGATGTGCTAATTGATGTGCTTGAGTGCATTGAGCTTCATGCAGGAGGTCTCGGGGTCAATTCCCTAATCTCGTTGCCTTTTTCGCCTACCTCACTCAATGTTCCTATGAGGTAAGTCATTTTAATAAAATTGATGGGTTTACATTAGGTACCATCCACAAAATGCAAGGAAGTTCCCAAGGGTTTTCCCACGATGTTTTCAATGGAGTAGCTGAAAGTGTTAGTTCAACCAATTGTCAAGAATGTTCGTAGTACTATTGAAATATCTCCTTGATTCAAACCCCCTAGGTTAGGTGATATATAAACTATCATGGATATTCCACTGGAAAATTCATCACAATGGATCTCATAATTTATACATAAAAAGCCAAAATATACATTATAAAGGGTTATTTCTCTTTAGGTTTATGGATTTGTAAATTACTATTTATTGCATATGCATGAAAATTATAATTATGCAGAAAATATAGAACAATGAAATAAAAACTCACAAACCATAAATTACATGAAATATTTCCCGAGAAACCCTTGGAGAGAAAACCTAGATAGAAGGTGAGGCAACTTTGCTCTCTTTATATGAATAGAAAATGGTTGCAAGTACAAGGACATAAGGTCTATGGCCATTGATTTCGTTAGTTCATTCATTGTATGAGAAAAATGAATAGGTGCTAAGTATATTATTACTACAATCAAATATATAAACAAGTGGGCTAAAGCAAAGCTTATTTAGTCATGTGCTAAAAACACTGTGAAATTTATTTGTGAAAACGTGGTCACTAGATTTGGGCGTCCCTTAACAATTATCAATGATAATGTTGTTTGGTATGTGTTATATTATTTACATGAATTATATGAACTAGGAACATAAGCGGGTCAAAGGGGGGCCAAACCCCCAACAAGGTTTACGGGAGTGCCCAAAAAAGAATTTGGGCATTTTTTTGCGTCCATTTTTGGTGGTTTTCAAGTTATTGTTTTGCTAAAAGAAGTTTTGTAGTGCATGGTAGTTTTTCCCATGGTTTAGTATTTTTGTTAAGGAGCTACAATTGGAATGGTGGTTCAAGTGTGCATTAGGATATATATATTGTATTGTAATAATTGAAGCCACCCGGTCAAAACTCTTATATTATAATTGAATGAAAAAAAAGTCTAAAAAACTTGAACACATTCGACCCTTAGGGATAGTTATTGGATTTGGTTGTCAATAATGATGGTTGTCTTAAACCGTATAATACAAAATGATGTGAAAGCCTTTTAAATCACTATTTAGTCACCATATATTCCTATATAGTTGTAATTACTTACTTTATTTAATAAATTTAACAAAATAAGCAATAAATCCGTAGCTTGCCAAACTCAACACTATAACTAACCGGCCTCAAGAAAAATATTAAAAATCTTATTTGGAAGTGAAGCTCCAGTATTAGCATCAATAATACAGAATAATATATCAGAAGAAAGTCAAGTTGATCAAATTCATTGAACCAATAAAGAAGCTAACCGATGAATAATTGAAAAAATGGAGGATTGCACTTTGTCTACATTCAATTCAGTGATTTCCTCGCACTCTCAAATCCAAGCTCGTTTAACGCTTTGAGATTTCGTTTATACATTGGATGTCATTGTACTACGTAAAATTCAATTTACGTGAGGCTACATGATATTTTTTTTTATCTCCAACTGGTATCCTCATCTTTAAGTTTATCTCCAACTCGTATCCTCACGTTGTTTTTGAATTCCACCACGTCGTTTATCTCCAACTCATCCATAGTCACCTATCCATTTTCTGGAAAGGAATGACCATGTCATCCATCATAAGCAATGTTAAAACCCAGGAAGGGTAGTAAGTATATTATGAAAGTTCCATCGATAAAACTCAAAAAATACTCTTGCACGACGAACTGGAATATTTTAGCCGACCACTGTGGAAAATTACAAGGAATAAGGGAAGATATTTCCAAAATACACATTCACCTCAATGTAATATAATACACACATTTAAGGTAACACCCTAAACATACATTAACTCCTAACATTTTAATTTTATTCAGCTAAGCTCTTAAACCCTTCCCCCCTAATCCCTTAACCCTTAAGCTCTAAATCCTTAAACAATAACCTCTTATCCCTAAGTCTATAAATGAATTAAACTCTAATTCAACCTAACCTCTTAATTAATCCTAACTATAATAATCAAATAATATTTTTCCACATCATGATGACAACATAGGTCAAATATCTCCAAAAAGAATATAAATATTTACAATAAAACCATAATACAATTTACAATACAAAGACATACCATATAAAATACAATATACATATAAAAATTTACAAAAATAACTTACAATACAAAGACATATAATGAATAACTTCCTAATGGATGATATTAATGCTCATCTTAAGCGTGTCCATAGTCTTTACAATGTCTTTTAGTTGTCGTTATTAGAAGTTTCCTTATCTTTAAGTCCTTGCATATTTTACAAGGGAAATAACATTTTTTATCCTTTGAAGCCCTCGATGCCAATCCCAAGTCTCCTTGGCCTCCTTGAGGAATGTTATGTGACATTTTTCTTCACTAAACTCTCAGTGATGATATTCTTCAAAAATTAACCTTAAAATAGGCCAACAACATTTCGAAACAATCGCAAAGGAATATAAAAAACTATGTCCAAATTATATGATATTCGGAGGTGTATATATATCTTATATATATATATATATTTTATATATATAAATATAATTATATTAATTGTATATTAATTATATATTATATATATATATAATATATTATATAATATTATATATATATATATATATATATTATATATAATATTATTTATTATAATTAGTTAAATTCAATGTAAAGTGGTCTCATATTAGACGTTGTCCAGCAGAAAAAAAAAAAAGAAAGAAAAAAAAATCGTTAATGGTGGAATTGGCCATTATACAATGATTCCCTTGCATTCGTCAGATATTTGACAATAAAGGAACTCCTATCAGATATTTGATGACCATTGGGATTAAAAAAATTACATTTAACTTCTCAAATTTTTTCTGATTTTATCTATTCTATCAAATTCTACTATCAAATTTTCCACCCATAGGTTAATGTGAGAGGAAAAATAATCAATATTCACTCAAAAGATATTTTTAAAATGTCTAACACATCACAAGTTCTGTCATTAAGTACAGAGAAGCATCATTTTCATCTAAATAGTTATTTAGATATATGGGGCTAATGAGGAATGTGATTAATTATTTTAAGGACATAAACTAGCACTCAAAAGAAAATAAAATAAAAATGAGAGATTCATGAAGAATGGAAAGTTAAGTGGTTGAGAGAGGCAAATCATGAAGGAAAAATAATGATGAAATGCACATACTATGAAACATAGAGTGGTTTGGTCATGGGGAATTGGGATTAGTTTTTCTACCTTACAACATGATTCACTAGTTCTTCATGTTAATTCAAATATCCATGGTTATATGGAAAGGAAAGAAAATCCAAATCCATTACAAAAAAAATAGCATGAATTAATGATGCACACAAGGAAAGAATCATGTCAACTATGAAATTAGTTTATTGGATTATGAAAAAATATTTATCTCTCTCAAAATGTGGATCTCTTTGCTCATTTGCAATGTCCCTACAAACACTAAACATGTCAAATAATAAAGACCACATCATATGCAAATCATATGGCTATAAAGGAATTATTTTTTTCTATATTTAATCATATTGAAGAGAGCTTATAACTGCAAAAATGTTTGGTTTTCCCTTTTTTCATTGATTCTCCACGAAAGTAAAAATCATATCCTAGAGAAAATCCTCATGGCGTATGCCACATTTCTATGTTCAAAAGGGTTGGGCCTCTAATTTCACAAATTTTAAAGCTCATAAATGTTTGAAATTGAAGAGGGAAAGCAGCATATGATTTAATCTGTTAGAAATTAAATAATAGAGCAAGGTAACACATAAAATATTGGGGAAACAAAAACACAGAAATGCGTAAAACAAGAGAGACACAAATATACGTGGTTCATCCAATTTGGGATGCATCCACGAAGAAACAAACATCATTCCTTTTTATATTATCTAGAAAAATGAAGGGATATAACCTACAACAAATCCGTTGTAACTTCGTCTTCTCTCTCACACAATCTGCTCTCTCTTTCTTGAACATAATTACAATGCACAATAACAAAACAATTCCTTCATATAAACCGAGGGTTGCCTTCTAAGGAAAAAAACCTTGAATTAACATAAATTATACCATCATATCATTTGCCTAATGGACGACCGAAATTGACTACGAAATCACAATATTTTACAAGGAAAACTTTCATCTATTTTTTTCTTCGGGGGTGCTACCCCCGAACACCTACCAAGGGGGGGACTCATAAAATCATCAACATCCCCCCATACCCACCTGATGACAATCCTACAGGGGGTGTTGCCACCCCATTACGAACTGGGATCCAATGTGGCTAAAATGACACCTATGAGTCAAGGACATAATCTACTCCATACCAAATAGTAATCATTGATTTAAATGAAGCAAGATTCCTTTTTATTGAAAGATTAATAACAATTTCCATAGATGGTGCCTCATTAATGATTGGAAATCAAAATGGCTTTGTTACCTTTTTGAAAATTGGTGTACATGAACTTATAGATATTCATCGCATTGTTCATCATGAAGCTTTGGCCATATCATATATTTCGAAAATAATACATGAACTATTATTTGTTGATAAATTGGAAAACAAGATATAGTCATTGGTGTAAAACTCTAGTAAAAGAAATAGTCAACTTATTGGAATAAAATAGCTTATGCAACTTGAAACTCTTCAAATCCATGGAGTTAGATGGCTTTCATAAGGACAAGTCATTGGAAGTGTTGTTGTATTAATTCCTTTCACACTAACTTTGAAAAAAAGAAAGGAATGGTCCATGGTATGACAAGACAAGAACCATTCTAGTTCAATTTTGTTTACATATTCTTCAAGATGTCATGAGCGAACTACACAAGTTAAATAATAAATTCCATGAAGAGTATGTTAACGTTCCTTATTTAGGGGAAAGAATTTATGCTACTATAAAAACTTCAAAAAAATGGTTTTTAAGAAGTGACACATTTGCAAATGGAACATGTTATTGATATAAATTTTTAGATAACTCTAAATATGGCTATGTGGAAATTCTTAATAAAGAGGGACTTGTTGATAAGAACGAATTGCGATTTGTAAGAATTCCACGTGCATGTACTGATTATGTTGGGACACAAAAACAATCACCGAAACCTTTCATAGATGGTTCACTAGAGAATTGCAAACAACATGCAAAAGAATATGTTAAATAACCCTTAGAGAGTTTGAATGGATATTACCCTATATTGATTTTTTCAACCCTAGAAGGTTGTTTAGCCCTTGTCATTATTTATAGGATATTGATGGAAGAGAAGAGAATTCAAAGTGATGGCTTGGAAAGTTTTTTCAACATTTGCAACACACATTATGTGAGATAGAAGAGAACAAAATAAATTTACATATTTATTCTTGTCTGAAAGAGTTGTATTAATTTGTTGATGTTATTCATGTTAATTGTAAGGGATCATCCAAAAAATATGCTTGGAGGATATTTTGCTTGATAGATTTACATACAAGTTTTTCAAACATGTCAAAATTATGGCATATTCTGGAAAACACAATTGCATGTGAGAGAGGATTCTTAAGACAAAACACTATAAAGGATGTAAGAAGAACAAAACTAACATTGGATGCCTTTGATACTTTGATGTGAGTATGTAAGACCCATTTTTACAAACCCCAAATTTTTTAATTGTAATTAAGACTTATAATGTTGAAAATGGACAACATGGATATATTGATGTAATATGGATTTTATTTAGTATATTGCTAAAAAATTGAAGAAATGAGCAATCAACATGGATATCTAAAAGTCTATACATTTGGAAAAAAATCATAAATGGATTTTCCACAATACAGGATGCTAGATGACAAAACCCACAATGATGAAACCAAGAGATGGTAGAAGTAAGGATCCTTAATCTATCAAGAGCGACATATCGACACTATATTTTGTTAAGTCTCAGAGACGGACAACCAGATTTGGTTAAGGTGTATATTTCAAAACATCAAGAAGAAAAAAAATTAAAAGGAGGAATTTATTGAAAAACCCATATCTAGATGTGAGAATAGTATCCATTGTGGAAGTTACAAGGAGTCCATGTTAGCATTGTCAGACCCTATGAGAAATTAAGTGTTGATGTGGAAAGATGATGTCTGGCACTGATGTAGTATGTAGGATAATTTTGGATGATGTGGTATGTTGAGATATTGTTGTCATGGTAGTCAACATGTCACAATGATGTGGCATGGTTGTACAAAGGATTTTTTGTGATGGTTTATCTGTCACCTATCATGGCAAGTGATGTGGAAGGTAAAAGTCCAAAAATATAGAGTTTGTGAATTGAGATATTCTAAAAACTGAGATATTCCAAATGACTGGAGATTTGACTTTGTTGACTGGTGTTGGTTTAAGAGGGCTTAACCCAAGTTCAGATTTTGTTGCGCACTAACAAAACCATCAACCACTAGCCCTTTCAGCAATGACCTGCAAGGAGATCATAGTCTCACCCGAAGTGGTTATGGGAGGCTGCAGAACTAGGTTTCTGCAACCAGAGGGATATGTGCGTTGTTACGTCCGTGTACTTACTTATGTTTTCTACCTTCCTACAACTTCATGTACATAAATAACTTTGTGTTGATGATTATCATTACGTAATTACCCTTATCGCATCAAATAACATAAAGCAACATAACATGTATTCTTTCATGCAATTCAGTTAAAGCATGCATAATGATAATAACAAAAATAGAGAATGGACATAAAAAGATACACAATACTTCACCAAAAATTCTTCTTTATTGATAATGATATTCAATACATGCTCTTTTTCGACCTGCACACTCAGTTGTAGGTGGTCTGCACACTCAACTGCAGACTCTTTTAGGCCTCTGCACACTTAGTTGTGGAGCCTTCCCCAAAGCTACAGACTACAAATGCAAATACAAATATTCAATTCAATTATGATGACAAGATTCGATTACAAAGTATTAAATCTCCTTATATACATTTCATCATGAAAAAAACCATGTTCCACATACAATGGATCCAATAAAACAATGACTAATACTCGAAACCCGTTACAAAATAAGGGGCTTTGACCCTCCCTAAAGCCCCTAAAACACCATGTGATGAATATAACTTCGTTGTCTCCATGCGCTCCACTCCTCAAAATGCAAAGTCTTTGACCAAAAACTTGGACCAAGTTGGCTTGCGCCCAACATGCCCCCCAACACTCACATGTAACTCATGTTGAGCCACTCAGCATCAGTTCCCTTGAACTTTGTTGAAATTCCATTTTATACTACATTATACTATTGGACTTCCATCTATTTCTCGTGTTTGCACGTCTCTTCTAGAAATTCCTCTATGGTTGGGCCAGCAACCTTCTACAGTATCTTTTCCTCCCTTTTCTTTAATTCTTTGAGCCTCTCATCTACTACTTGAGATAGTTTGAGCACCTCATATTGCCATGGCTGAGTCCTTGCTTGTAATATCTGCTCCTTCCTCCGAAGCTCATATATCTACTTTTGGAGGTTCTTCCCTTCAGTAATCCTGGCGAGTCTCTGCAAGATTGGTAAGGTCTTTACAACTTCCAAGATCTCGTCACATTGCTTCTGCTTCACCTGTAATTCTTCCTCGATTTTGTGGATGTTTGGATCCTCCTATAATGAGGTCCAAATCTGAATCATTTCATATAATAGCTTCCCACGGTTTGCCACTATGTCAAAGATTCTTTTCAACACTACCTTTAAATATTTTTGTCTCTTCTCTCGTAATTCTGGTGGCATTGATGGCTGCAACATTATTTGTAGCTCTGATATTTGCACTTCATAATCAAATATGAGCTTTGCCAATGTGTTCTTCGATTCCTTGATTGTGAGGCCGAGCTTCACAACATTTTCTACTAATGGTTACTCGTCACCAATCTTCACATTCGGGACCATGCTGCAAATCTCTTGGATGGATTTTTCCAACAGCTCATGTTGTTGAATTACATCATATATGTGTCTAGCTAACTCCTCTAGCTGCTTCTTTAGTGCAACTTTCTCCTTTTCTATTTTCATTGTCATCATTGAGGTTCATTGCCCCCTCTCCTTTAGCTCAGTTATTATACTTTGATGGATCTCTTGTAGCATTTGAATTAGCAGCATGACAATATTTATGCTAATCTACATCCATACTTTAGCTCACTCTTTGTCTTCTAGTGAGTACCAGTGAAGTTCTGCAACTAGCACCTGCACAATTCTAACACCAAATTGCATTTATATTCTTTGGTCTCCCTGTAGTGATTGAGTTATTGTTTTTGGTTGTTTTTCTACTTGTAGAAACACCTTCAGCTATGAGATGCCTTTTTCGTATGTCAGTCAATATCATTCTATATCGGTTATCAATTTTGTCCCAAGTCTCTGTCATGACCTCCTAGACCTTTTCTCTGATTTCGTCGATGTCCCCATAAGTGAGTACAAGCATTTCTACGCCCTTGTGCTTAACCGTCTTTTTATTTTTCCCCTTCCCTACCATAGTTGTGTCTTGTCTTTTGACAATTAAAGGAGACTCCTCTAATATTCCTGCATCACTGAGGGGATCCTCATGCTCCTGCTCAGTTTCCTTTGTTTCCATATGTTACACAACATTTTGTCATTGTCCCTCTGCTCCTTGTTCCATGATCCTAGAGGACCTCTACAGTGACCCTCATGTGTTTTCTCATCATGAAGAAACTCCCATTATGTCCCTCTTCATGAGCAGAACATTTCCCTTTTGTATCATTTCCCAAGAATCTTCCTTTTACCACACTGTACAAGACCGACGCTAATGACCAGTTCACCCCCCACACTAATCTGCAGAGTTTAACACTGGGACTAGCACTGATCAGTGCTAATAAGTCTTGTCTCAGTCATGTCGATCCTCTTTTGGCAAGTTTTTTAAATATGGAGTTGAGGATTCTAGGTCTAGAAGCTTTGTAATGAAAGTTCGGTAAATGGTTGGGCTAGATGGAGCCGAGGAAGTCAGTTTGGGTTACTTTCCCCTATTAGGATGGAACAAACCCAAGAGGTAAGGCCTCTCCCATGATAAGAGGAACTAACTCCCCTCCATAAAAGCTATAGAAGCCCCTCCTTTCCCAAGTTGAACTAGTTTTTTTGGATGTACTTTTTAGTCTTAGTATTTTTGGGGTTTGAATAATCAGCGAGACATCTATAGCTTGTAGATCTCTAGTTTATGTTTGATGGAAAATAGTGTGTTAGGTTTGGTTTGAGACTAAAGGGAGGAAGCCTTAAAAATTCCATTGTTAGGGCTATCCATGAGATGCTAGCAGAGGTGTGGGAACCCAGGTACATCGGAGGAGACCAACAACGTCAAGGAATTAGTTGCAATCTCTTTCTGAACTTATATGAATACAACTATTGATTAATTTCCTACCATAAGTGTTATCTTACATTTGATGGCTTAATGTTCCTTGACCTGTTAAGTAGGTTGAATGCAATTTGTATGTTATCACGCTTGTTGTTGTTGTTTGTTTTCTTGTTTCAGGTATTCTAGGGAAGGAAATGAAAAGTGTCTCAAGTAAGAAAGTAGAATTATTACCAAGTGGAATAGCATTATAAGAGGTAGGCCCTCGTACTTGGTTCTAGCCTAAGTACATTTTCCATAGATTTTTTATTTGTGGCTATACCCTCTCTCTTGAGCTAGAGGAATTTTAGTGTTCGCACTGAGAATTTACCTGCACCACAAATTGGCGACTTTGTTGGGGACCAATCCTTTTGTTTGATCAATTGTCATTTCATGGTTTTGTGTGAACTTTTCTAGTATCACCATTTCCCTTTAGTTTTCTTTACTTTTCCCGGTTTACTACTCTGAGTCTGAAATTTACAGTGGCAGGTCTAGTTTTGACCTTTGAATTTTTTTTTTCTTGAATCCCTCAATCAATGCTCTTTTAGGCCAAACAGTCATGCTGATTAGGCCTATAAATGCTAGTTGATAAGCTAGCTAGTTGTGTCGATCAACTCTTTTTGTTAGTTAGGCAGTCACATCAATTCTTGTAAGTGAATGTCAAGGTTTCTCCTGGATCATAACCAATGTGTCTTGTCCTCTTAATTTCTGCCTCTTAGCTCGTTTTGCCTATGTTCTCCCTAACTCGAAAGCTTCATTAACTTGATTTGTGTGCTTGTTTAGTTTTCCTTCTTTTACTTGATTTTTTGAGTCTTTGGATGGTTTGTGGCCCTACGACATCTAGGTCATCATCCATTCAGCTATTTGTGTGCTCAACAAGTCAAGTTATTGGTTAGTTGCTCCATGCATTTTCATTTTTTAAGTCCTTTTATCGTTTTGATTTCAATTAAACAAGTTTGAAAAGTTTTGTTTGTTCTTCTCTTGATTAAGCATCTCTTTTCGGGCATAGATTACATTGCTCGTCTTGTTCTTGATTGAATTATTGCATCATTGGTTTGGAAGGAATTCTCTTTTCATGCTTTCCATTTGATTGATGTTGAGTATTTTGAAATTTTTTCATTGAAGTGTTTGTGAAAGATTCATGTTATCATTCCATTGAAAAATACACAATTCTAGTTTGCTGAATCAATATGTTACATTATCTAGCATTATTGAAGACTAGAGTCGCATCATCATTTGTATTCAAAAAGAAATGAATTCTCTTTATTGTTAAAAGGACTAGTTGAAGTGCATTCTATAGGAAGATTCAATGCATTTTGGAGATTTATTAGCGAAATATTTTATTCATTGATTGCTGCACTGGTTATGTGTTCTCTATCTCTCAATTAGTGTTAACTTTCATCGAAGACAAAGATTTCCTTTCTCATATAACTACATATAGATTTTTTTTTAGTTGATAGCGGTAGGGCCTTGTAATTGAAACCTAATTCAAGATCAACCATTAAAATCTATTGAATTAACCTAACGAAGCATTGAAATTTAACACTTATATTTAGAGGTTTAGGCTAGAGACGTGTTCGAGTGTCTTTAAACCTAGCAATTGTTGTTCGCTTCGGCACTAGACAACACTAGTATGAACTTGTGCTCCTTGTACCATTAAGTATATAAGGAGATACCCCACTAGGTCTACAATCCTTTATCCGTTGGAAGCTGAGTCTACCACCTTGTAAACGTGATACACCCAACATAACATTCGGGGAGATTATTTGCTTGTACTTCTCAGTTCGTTGGGAGGTATTCTGCAGTTCACGATTACCTGGTAATTATTTTGCCTATATCATCCAGAGTAGTCATTTTGGTCTTTTTGACTCTTTAAATTTAAAAGATCATCGAGCACTTGCCCTTTTGGGCTCATTCAAATCGAAAGAGACTAGAGTCACCCTTTTTTCCTTTTCTTGACACTTAAAACATGAAAAGGAAAAGTTTTGTTTCAGTGTTCTAAAATTAAGTTCCCACAAAATATTCTTGGTTAAAGTTATCTTCCTTAGTAATTCTTTAGGGTCGATCCCAATGACAACATTTCTAGATTCTACTAGTCAAGGATTCCCCTCGGATTGGAATCCTGGTCCTTTTATGGCAACGTTGTCAATCATATGGCTACACGTTCCGTCTCTACAGCTACTGATGATCACACAGATGGTATCTGCAGATGAATAAGTTATGGCTTTTTGAAGAAAAGTTGTTGAAGATGTTGACAAAGTGTGTGAATGTGCAGAAGTGAATGATGATTTATATTTAGAAGAAAAAAATCCCCTCCCTTTCCAAACTTAATCTAATCAACTCACTTTTTAAAAAATATTTTATGTGACCCACTTTTATAAACAAGTGAAAGTCACTTTTACAATAGTACTTTATAAGCTACACACTAAATTGTAACTTAAATAAAAGATAAAGAGACTTTAGAATTATAAGTGAGTCACGTTTTATAATGGGTGAGAACACTTTTACATAAAGTAACTTTAAAACATAAGTCACATCTGTTTTTTGAAAAAGTAACTCAACAAAAAGAAAGACTTGAACTCCAGACTTCTATTCTCGTAAAGTAACTTTGGACCAAGTGAGCTAGTTTAAAAGGTTATTGATTTTTGGAAAAGAGATGGTTTTTTTTTTGGTGTGCATGCTTACTTGAAAAAACCATTTTTTTCTACAAAACAAAAAACCACACAACCCAACACGAACATTAAAAAAAAAACAAACCTTATGGCTTGAAGTTAGATTTTTCCAAAAAATAAATATTTTCCTTAATGTTTCTGATTTTTCGAGATCACACTAAGGTGCAACAAAAAAGAGCATACGCATAAGAAAAATCATTCCTTTCTGTTTCTGATTTTCCCAGATTGCACAGAGTTGTGGGTCAAAGAACATACACATAAATGAAAGGTATAGATCTGGTAATAAAAAACAGAGAGATAAATAAACTGAAATAAATAGAGAGATAAATAACTAAAAATGCAAGTAAAGACTGTATACCTGTATATCTTAAAATTGACTTAGCTAGGGCTACCAGAAACCTTTTCACATGAAACGAAAGGGGTTCCTCACTGAAACAGATGCTCCTAACACAATATAGAAGTCCTCTTAGCCTGAAACCAGTCAGAAATAATAGATATAGGAAATGATAGTCAGATGCAGTTGTATTGGCTTCTGATTTGGATCACCAACAGATGCGGCCCTTAAATAGATTTGATACCATGTAGGAATTTACAGGGTAATTTCCTCAGATAGAACACCAAAGGACACCGCTCATAAATAGATCACATATCAATACACTAGTATTCTTGACATGGTTAAAACCCTCAAAGAGGGAAACAATCCATGGTCTGAGCCAACACGACCAATTCAGGCAATTTATTAATAAAAGAAAGAAAATTTACATAAGCTTCTCTCATGAACAGTCACCCTACAAATGACCCTCCATGCTCTTTAAATAGAGATCATGGACCAATCAAGTGTTAAGCCACGGATCAAGTGTTGGTAATATCAAGGAGAGAATGAACTGATAGATCACTTCATGTCTAGAATGTAGGTTTTAACCCCATATAGAAATTACATACATACAAATTCTAAAACACAAAAAATAAAAAATAGTGAGAGAATAACACATAAAACAAATATACACAGAGATTTTCCCCTGGATCCCAAAACTGGGACTACCAGATTGATTTTTCATTATGTTCCTTTCAATGTTACAATACATATATATACATGCCAAAGCATCCAATACCATGGAAAAAAAACCATCGCGCCCAAAACCATGTCCGAAAACCATTCACAAAACCATAGGTAGGTTCGCTGACCTAATATAGGGTTCAAAAAATATTTCCCTAGAGCGTTGCCTCGGACCCAGTAAAGGGGGGCTAACCACCCCCCTTAAACCCCTCGTACAAGGGGGGCTTACCACCCTCCTCAAACCTCCCGTATTGCGGGGGGGCTGCCGCCCCCCCTATGACCCCCCTGCTACGAAGTCAGCACAACGAAGGGGGGGCCTCCACCCCCCCTCTAACCCCGAATTTTACTAGGGTAGCTAGTCATGGAAAGAATATAGCATAGCCCAACATAGAACATATCATGACCATCACATTGTAAGTTACAAATTTACATAGTAAAGAAACACACTTTACCTAATGCTACTAGACCAAGTTATACTTAACTATTTCCTATGTGTCGAAATATCCTCACAATGTACTAGGGGCATTGGAACTCGATTTGTCTTTGGTACCAAATGACATGTATTCCTCCCAGAGCGTAGTTCTTCCGTCTATTGAAGACCTCTTGGGAGCCATGTTCTCTTATGGGTCATGAGCAGACATCATGAGGATAGTTCCTGGTCTTGTCTCAACCTTGTTACAAAATGAAACAAGGAGTCATGAGGATGGTTCCTTGTCTTGTGACAACCTCGTTAAAAAATGAATCAAGGAGTGTGAACATAGTTCCTTGTCTCATGTCAAGCTCATTAAAAAATGAAACAAGGGTCTTAAGGATAGTTCTTTTGTTGTGTCAACCTCATTAAAAAATGAAGCACCTCCCTTTTCCAAATCGAGTATTTGATTAAGATCTCATAAAATCCCAGTCGATTCTTTCCTGGATATCAAAAATGAACCTTCATTCCATTCACCTGGTTGAATGAAATGAATCTTGAGCGGCATGTACCTCAAATTAGGTCATTATTCTGAGGGCATGCAAACTTATCTCAAGCATAGTCTTTTGTTTCAATATTGTGTAAACATGAAACTAAATCCAAGCATAGTTCTACATGGTTCAAGCTTGTGTAAAAATGAGCCCATGCCCGATTTACATCTCGTGATTGCCATTTTAATCAGATGATTTATGCTAGATGAACCTTGGTTGTTGTATTCCATCGCCACCATCTGTTTGGCCGATAATATGCTTTCAATTGGTTGTTTTTTCCTTTCCTGAGTAACCGCAACAAGGAGTGGTTTTATTAGCCACCCTCTTGACCATTAGATGTTTTGAGTAGTTCCTCCATTGCTGGAACCAATTGCTACCCTTTATACTTGTTCCTCCAGCATGAGTCACCTTTAAGCTCTTTTCTAACTTGTAAAGGATGAAGAGATTGTTGAGTATTTTATCCCTTTTTTGACTTGTTAAAGAGAATAAAAATTGGGGGTCTGCTTTCAGCTCTTTTCTGACTCTTAAAATAGGAAAAGATTGTCAATCTCTTGTCATTTTTGAACATGTTAAAGGTTGTGAAATGTTGTTTACCCAGTATACATTCACCCCTTTTTTCGGGCTGGGATAAACTATTTATGAAAAAGGTACTCCTTGACTGAAATAGTCAAGTGGTTCTCTCAAGTATTATTTTCTACCTTTTTAGGCTCGAGAGACACAAATTTACGAAAAGGGACCCTGCGGATTTTTCTTTTCCATGTCTTTTTCAAACTCTATAACCATGAAAAATATATTGAGTTACACCTTTTTCGAACTCATTAAAACATTATACGACTTTGGCTTCATCACCATGACAAACATGAGCTTCTCCTTCCTAGGGATCATTATTCTTACTAGGTTAGATTCATCTGAAGGATGGACTTATATTACAAGCATATGTTATCCCCATCCAGCTTGTGTAAAAATAATTGGGGTACTCGCCAAAAATGGTGAGGGAAAATTGGAAGTATTTCATTAGTTGTATTCACTTGAGGCAACTTGTCGCTCTTGAACATTGACACTCATCTATTGTTCATGTTAGTTTTTGGGACATCCTCACTCTGTCACTTTCCTCCTTGGGTTTTGGGTTATCCATTGTAAACCTCTCATATGATCGTTGTCACGTCACCATGACCTTTGATCCTATGATGTCAAATGTTGCCAAACTCCGGAGTTGTGTCATCCATATGTTCAAGAGAAGTCTTCCTACTTGTATGTTGTTTGATCATCTTGGATTACTTGCATTCATTGTGTTCCCGTTTCATGTCGATGATGAAGGATTCATTATGACTTTCCTTCAGTGAATCACTTCCTATCGACTTCAGCTCATTATCCAGGAAGTTGATCTAGAAACTCCTTTCCAATACCTTAGAGCTTTCATGCCTCAATGGCAAGCTCTTCACACTCGATGACATGTTCTCATCATTGGCCTTCGATCGAATGATTTCACGAAGTCTTCAGTTCCTTATTCACACCCCATGAATTGTGTTGTTGGTACCTTGAGAGCCATTGTCATTATTGGTGGTTTCTCTCCCACTTGTTAATGGTTCACATCATTGACCAGTAATCAAGCGAATTTCTAACATGTTCAACTTTAACACATTTATTCACATGTTAGAATTTGTACTTTGATCAGGTCATGTTGGAGCGCAGGCCCTTGGGCTTAGATTACAAAAGTCCGGATTGCAAGGAGTAATGAGTAATTCATGATTATATACATGATTCTTTAGATGGATGGATGCACCCATGTTGTGGATATATTTCATATGATCTCTCCAGTCGGATCTTTGCATCCATGCCGAGAATCCATGCATGTGATCTTTTTCTTGATGGATAATTGCACCTATATCATGGATTCATGTATTTTTGTATACCCCCCCTCATGTTTATTAGGCATGACTATCAGATTTTAGATATGTACATGTATGCTTTCTTACAAGTTTTCTAATGATGGACTCTAGTTCCTTTCATCTACCTTTAAGGAAATTCACCCCTCACTCCAGTTCGGCCTTTGTGCCTTAGGGGGCATCTGTTACACAAAATTTTGTCACTATCCCTATACTCCCTATTGCACAATCCCGGAGGACCTATATAGTGACCCTCATGTGTTTTCCCATCATGAAGAAACTCCCATTATGTCCCTCTTCATGAGTAGAACATTTCCCTTTTGTATCATTTCCCAAGAATCTTCCTTTTAGCACAATTTACAAGAACGAAGCTAATGACCAGTTCATCCCCCGCATCGATCTGCAAAGTTTAACACTGGTACTAGCGTTGATCAGTGCTACTGAACCTTGTCTTAGTCACACTGATCTTCTTTTGGCAAGTTTTTTAAATATGGAGCTGAAGCTTCCAGGTCTATAAGCTTTGTAACGAATGTTCGATAAATGGTTGGGCTGGATGGAGCTGAGGAAGTCAGTTTGGGTTCCTTTCCTCTATTAGGATGGAACAAACCTAAGAAATAAGGCCTCTCCCATGATAAGAGGAACCAATTCCCCTCCATAAAAGCTATATAAGCCCCTCCTTTCCCAAGATGAACTATTTTTTTTGGGTGTAGTTTTCAGTCTTAGTATTTTTGGAGCTTGAATAATCAGCAAGACATCGATAACTTGTAGATCTCTAGTTTATGTTTGAGGGAGAATAGTGTGTTTGGTTTGGTTTGAGACTAAAGGGAAGAAGCCTTAAAACTTCCATTGTTGGGGATATCCATGAGATTCTAGCAGAAGTGTGGGAACCCGGATATGTCAAAGGAGACCAGCAACATCAAGGCATTGGTTGTAATCTCTTTCTGAACTTATATGAATACAACTGTTGATTGATTTCCTACATTAAAGTGTTATCTTACATTTGATGGCTTAATGTTCCTTGACCTATTAAGTAGGTTGAATGCAATTTGTATGCTATCACGTTTGTTGTTGTTGTTAGTTTTCTTGTTTCATGTATTCAAAGCAACGAAACAAAAAGTAGCTAGAGTAAGGAAGCAGGATCATCACCAAGCAGAATAGGGTTCTAAGAGGTAGGCCCTCTTACTTGATTCTAGATTAATGAAGTTTTCCATAGATTTTTTATTTTGGCTAGACCCTCTCTCTCGAGCTAGAGGAATTGTTTGTGTCCGTACCAAGAATTTACTTGCACCACACCACCTCTGCATCCTTTCTGCTTGTACCTGCATCCTACAGGGTACCCTTCTCTATTCCAATTGATCCACCCAGTGGAGTCATCCATTATTTTGACCACTATTGTACTATGGTGATAAAATCATATTCCATTGTTAAATATGGTAATGGGTTCCATGTCTTAGCTGGTTCCTTCATCGCTTTCACATAAGCTCTGTGGAAATCTTCTTTGAAATCTACAATGTGACAATATTTCTTATACAAACTAGGTGACAACCTTGGATGTTGATTCATCACCATGTGTAGATCCATTGCCATCACCACACAGAAAATCCTATTTTCTGTTGTGCACGTCAGCTCCTTAGTAAACCAAAGGGAGGCATACCTTACTGCCTCTCAAACATCCACCTCGACCGATGGAAATTGCGAGTATTAATAGCCAAGCATAGTGGAATGACTTCCCTTCTTCTTGTGCTTCCCTGTAGTCTATCAAACATTCTTTACACATATATGCATCCCAGTTAAATTGGAATCTTGTGATACACTATGCAGCTAAAGATACTACGACTACAAGCACCCCATTGGCCCTACACTTCCTCATTGTATTTCCTACCAAGACATGTGTAGGAAAACACACTCCTTGGTCATAAATGCAATTAATGTCCTATCCTCACGACGTATTCACTAAGTTGAAATTTTCCTTCATAATCTGTGCCATATCCTTATCCTTATTCTTTCCCACAAACTCTTCTATGGGGTCCTTTCCCTGGTGAGGCAATGCTATGATTTTTCTGATTAGCATCTCCTCAATGTGAATCCTTGTCCCCGGCCAAATGCATCCATCATGTACCAGTGCGAGGAGCTGTCACACACAGATTGTACTGTTTGTGCTTCAATTGAACTGTGGCACATTCAACACGTTTAAGAGGCCCTCTCTCTGTAATCTTGTAGCCCACTAGAAATGTTCCAGCCCTGTGACTCCACTATATGGGTATCAAACCTGCTTCATATATATACTCGGTTCAAATTGAGGGTACTTTCTTTGATCGTTGAAGTCCTAGTCTTCCTTTTTCAATTGGGGGATCCTCCCAAACACTTCACCCACAAATTGGCACTTGATCCGGCAAAAACGAAGTGAACATTTTCAAATTTCCTTCCTTGGGCTCCTTAGCCGACTTGGCATTGGTTTTCTTGGTCGCATGTACGATGGGAGCACAATATGAATCTCTTTGTCCTATGTTTGCATGTGATGGAACTTGACCTCCTCTTCACTATCGTTGATCTGTTGAGGCATCATTTTCTATATCAGATTCTTCCCTTTATACATGGGCTTCTTTCCCTTATCTTCTTTGTTCTTTGTGAAGACTTCTATCTTTATTTTCTTCCTTGGAGATGTTCTAATTTCCACCCCAGAGACCTCAACTGTTACCTTCTCCTACTTCTTTTGTGGCTGTGTTTTTGTGGGCACCTGCTTTCTTGGTGACTTCTGGGGTCTTGGGGACATGGATACCTTTGCTCCTTGTGCCTCCATAATACTTACTAATCCTTTCTTTGCAAATATTCCAACAAGTTCTTCAAATTCCTCTCAGACATACAATACCTCTCTTCTATGCAATTTATCAATTTCTCCAGAAATCAAAGTGTTAAATGTGGCATGGGATGTGGTTTTTATAAAAAAAAATAAATTCCATCCTCATGATTGCTTCAATATTTTCTCATTTAATGCCGGTATGGGGCTAGATACAGCCAGCTGTGCTTCATAAATGCTCTTTTCTTGTGTCCCTTAGCAACAATTTCCCTTTTAACGGTAGCTTTTTCCTTCCAATGATCATATTTCTAGTCAACTTCGACGAACCCTTCCTTTTGGTGCAATCATCTTTTCTTTTTCATAGTTCCTTCAAAATTCATCATATTCCTGAATATCACACAGTAATCTCCCTTCGACAAACTCCCTCTCTACATAGCAGTTTATAGTCTTATGCCCACTTTCAACTACAGGTGGACCTAAGAATTCCTTCCTTTCAATTTTCAGTGCAAAGCTCCAAGGACAACATCATCCATGTATATCTTCAATCTACTACCATTCACTCATCCTGGGATCAGCTGACCATTCAAATTCGCAAGATGAACTGCACCAACATCAGAGATGTGCTTGATGATATATGGCCATAACCAATGTGTTTTAAATTTTCCTAGGAACTTCGCAAAAAGATTCTCATATAATAATACCAGGTCTCCTTCTTTAAATGTCTTTTTCTTTATATGCTTTTCATGCCAAGCTTTCTCCCTTGCTTTCTATACTTGTTGGAGCCCTGCTACAAACATGTCTTCTTCTAGAGCTAGTATCTTCAACAATATTTCCTTCATAATGTTAGGGTCTGCCATATCTATGACAACTGCAATTCTTAAACTTTGCTTCCTCTTGTACATATACCGACCTAAAAAGTGTCTGCCCTATCAATTTCGTGCATGTTGTTCTATATGCCGACAACACCGCTGGAATTCTCAAATCTGAGTCACCTCTGTTTACATTACATACCTTGGTCAATGCATTCTCCAGAATCTTATTGAAATATTCTACCATTCCATTTTCCTGAGGATGATAATGATTTCTCTTCTAGAGATAAACTTGGAATTCCTCAATTAGTGCTTCAATAGTCTTGTTCAAGAAATGTGTTCCTTGGTCGCTCATCAAGATCTTCAAGAAGCCAAACCTAGACATTATATATTCAAAGATGAACTTTGTAGCATTTTTTGCACTATAATTCTTTAATTGTTGTGCCTCATCTGATCTTGTCAAATAATTAGTTGCAATGATTATATACCTTGCACCAGTCTTCTTCCCTGGTAGACTGATAGGTCCAATCAATTCAATTGCCCATTTTTCAAAAGCCTGCAGAGTTACCTGTAGTACTAGTGCCATCTCATCTCTTGTAGGTTGTTGTCCTGTTCTTTGATAGACATTGCATGCTTGACAAAATTATTTTGGATACTTATCCATTGTGGGCCACCATATCCTAGCTCCCAAGATTTTCCGCATAGTGGATTTTCCTACATAGTGCCCTCCTGTGACTCGTCCATCAGCTTCTGTTATAATAATCTATCATTCAATTTTAGGGATGTATCTGTGTACTTCATCCAGTCCCATTTTGTACAAGTGTCCAGTAATCAATGAGAAATCAACTGCTCGAATGACCAATTCCTTCTTTTTCTTCATAATGTACTGCGCAGGCATCATTCCTATAGTAATAAACTGAATAATATCTGTGAAGTGATCATCTGCAACTCTAACTATGAATAGTTGTGCATCAGGCATTTCATCTTTGATATTTGTGGACTCTTCTCTTGTCTATATTCTTGATAGATGATCGGGTCTAGCATTCAATTTCCCTAGCTTTACTATAACTTCAAAGTCATACTCGTGGAATAATAACAAAAATCGACAACTATTTCCTCCTAAAACAAGTTTATTCACAAAATATTTTAGCGTGGAGTGATCAATGACCATTTTGAAATGCACCCCAACAAGTAGTGCTCGAAATTTTGTAATGCATAAACCATAGCTATTACCGGGAATAGTGTCCACTCGGAGCTACTATTCCCACTAAGACTGGTAGCTATCTCAGAAACAAACAAGTAAAGACTACTTTCATTTTCCTTTATGAAAAATAGATAAGAGTGGAACAAAGGACACCAACCTTAGTCTTGTGCTTGGTTCCTTACTTGATTCCTCTCATTCCTGATAGATCTTTACCGCTTCTTCTTCATCTTTCCAGCTTCAAAGAGCACCTGTGGAATCAAAGCAGCATAATACTATCGGAGAACAGAGATCTATATTCATAAATAACATAGGACCAGATATGTATTAACCACACAAATGCATATACAATCAAATATACAAGAATATGGAGGAAAACTTGAATAGCTTTATTAATATCAAGAATAGCAAGAGGATTACAACCAATAGTTCTGACCCAACATCATCCTCCAGCGAGAAAGCCCTTCTTCACCTCAAGTAAAGCTTAGATCACCCAACACTATGAAGTTTCACGAGAAAACTAACAACACTTCTCTACAAGATACCAGATTCCATCCTTTAACCCCTGGATCTCTAGATGAGAGATCTATATATAGATATTTACAAAGGTGTGATTCAGCTCTGGGTTTTTTATTAGTGTCATTCCACTGATAGTTCTTGGCTCCACTTGGAGCTTTCATTGATCTCTTACTCATCCTTGGGCGAATTCTAAGGGGCAAGTGTCATATGAGAAGTTTCTAGAAGATTCCTTAATCATCCACTTAGAAAACTGTCTCCGCCACTTGTCTATTCTCGTCCATCACACCCTATAGAAGGACTTTTTAGTATGCATCACACCTCACATGTGTACAAGGTGATATGCATCGCACCCTGGCCATGGATTAATCAGTATGGTCCAAGTTTGACTAGTTCTGAGCAGTTTTATGTGGAGAAATTCTGGGAGATGATGTAATTAGCTGGCCTTGTTCCTTTACGTAGTGAAGAAACACTTTTATGGACTTACGAGCCCTTAGTTTATGGACATTTATGATTGGGGTTGTAGTGCCCATAAATGTCTATAACAATTGCCCCCTAAAGCATGAGGTTGTTAAGCTTTTGATGTCGGGTGAAATGCTTTACCATCAGGATCCGAAGTTTTTTCGAGCTGGGATGCGACCTGTAATAAGATACAATACAATACATTATCTTCATAATATTTTTCATGATCTATCTGAGGCGGGCATTCCCATGCTCAGCTTTATAAATTCATTTTCATGTACATATGACAGACAATCGTCTATGTGGCAGACTGATGATTTGGACGGAGTCATCATCCTTTGATTTGGATGATCATCTCTTCGGCAATGATGTACATTTGATGTCTTTATATTCCTGAATATATCGCAGCCTGAATGGATGAAACTAGATCTAAGGTCTTCAAAACTCGTTCAATCTTCACTCAGAGTACAAGTCGATCCATGTGAAAAATGTTCTGGAGTCGAACATGGAAAGACATCGCCTGATTACTAGCCAACGATGTAAGTTGTTAACAGGTGCGAGATGGATCACCAATAATCACAATGATCCTCAAGGTACTACAGTACAATTCATGTGGTGTGAAAAAGGGACTTGGCGTCGAACACCACGCAAAATCTTCCGGTCAAAGGCCATTGATGTGAACATGTCACTGAAAGTGAGAAACTTGCCATTGAGGCATGCAAGCTTCAAAGTACTGAAAGGGGTTGTTCCTAGATCGACTTCTTGGATAATGAGTTGATGTCGACAAGAAGTGACCTATCGTAGGAGGGCCTTAATGAATCCCACATCTACGACATGGAACTGAGCAAATGATTTTGGAGGTGAAAACGATTTGATGATATAGGGTTCAGGGTGGCGGTCATGAAAGAATGGAGTGTGAATGTATTGCAGTGGATGAGACACAGGTGAATTCTCTGAGTGACTTCTCTTGAACATACTGGTGACACTGACGATGGATTGGTAGTGTTAACCCTAAATATGGATGGTGTGATGGACCAATGGTGATACGACCAATGAACAGAACAACCCAACTCGACTTGGATGTGGAGTGAAAGTGTCATGTTCAAGAGCAACTTTCTACCAATAAAGTTTCTTCAAGTTTTCTTCCCAATTTTCCCCAGTCATTGCTGACCAGTACCTCTTTATTTTTGTCAAGCTTGAGGAGGGCAACATATGCTTGTTCTATAATTCGCCCTTCGGGCGAACCTGTCACTATGTTTTAACAAGCCTAGCGACAGTGAAACTTGTTCTTGTCCAGTTGGACAAGTTTGTTGCTATTAGGTTTTAACGAGTTTAACGACAAAGATAACTCAGTCCTTTTCAATTTTAGAGAGTCTGAAAGGGACAGAAAGGAAACTCCAATGATTCTTTTTCATCATATAATCCCTTAAGTTCGAAAAAGTGTAAAATAATACGAAAGGGATGAATTTTCGATAGTTTTAATGAGCCGAACAAGACAAGCACTTGATATTTTTGTGTAATAATCCCTCAGGTCCAAAAATATTAAAATCTAGAGGAGGGATAGCACTTCCGATAACTTTAATGAGCTGGAGAGGCTAATCACTCGGCAATCTTTTCATATTTCGCGAGTTAGTTGAAAAGAGCTTAAAGGAGACTCTTTTTTCAAGGAACGAGTGATGATTTTGGGTAGCAGCTGATTCTAGGCAAGGTTTGGAATTTTCCAATCATGTCAGTGTCACAAGAATGGCTAACAGAATCACTCTTGGCAGATGTTCCTCAAAAAGGGTAAACAATGAAATGGAGGCGTATGATCGGCTAAAACAGAGTGGAGGTGATGATGAGAACACAACTGTTAGTGCCAGTCTTTCCAGCCTTCCTCCAGTGATCAAATATGCTCTTACAAAGTGGTCTCAGAGTTTCAAGGTCAAATTTTGTCATTTCAATAAGTCTTCAAGCAAAATTTGGTCACTAGGCATTAGGTCTAGGGTTTTTTTTTCACTCTTTTCAAAGTTTCCCAAATGTCAGTCCATGTCACCATTCAACTGAGTGTACCATTATTCAGAGGGTTGTTATCATCATGTCAGGTTCCATTGGTTCATTTTACACCTTGTTCATGCTTCAGTTGTGCTTAGGTAAGGTCCATTTCCCTCTCCTAGGGTTTTGGAGGTAATTTCTCTTGGATGGCCAAATCATCAACAAAACTTGTATCCTAATGTTCATATACCTTCCCCTATCCTTAATGTACCTTTTGAAACACTTCCCATCACTGAGATCCCCCAAATTCCTCATTTTTGCACAAACCCTAGTTTCTTGCCACAACTTGGCAATTTTCTAGGCTACGCCTGTGTTTTTCCCTTTTGGACCCCTTCCCCTCACTCGATCTCTGATATTCCACTTTCTCCTACTTCCTAACATCCCTCCATACTTCCAAAAATTTCCCCAAGAATTTAGAAGCCCCTTATCCCCTTAATTTCGCTTCATTTCGACAAAATCCCTTGTTTCACACATCAGGATAAGTTTCACTCAAAAGATTTTTCAGAGCAATCAAAGATGAATTTTGGAAACTAGAGAGAGGTTTTTGTCCAAAACATGCCAAAGAAGAAAAACCTCCCTCACTTTTTACACAGGTATCATGGTTTTAGAGAAATGTCAAAAATACTGTTGCCTCAGGAGAATTGAATGCACCACTGAAGTGACCTTGGGAAAATCACGATTTCTCCTAGAATGGTTGGCCAAATGACTTTCTTGATGAGTCCAATAATAACTAGCCAGAACGAGCTTTCTAATGAGCTATCATGAGCTCACTTTAGAGTTGAGGAAGGCATTCAAAAGTTGACTGTAACGGCATTCTACCTTGAGGCAGCCTCATTTGGCACATTTTGACCACTCTTGGGAGATTTGATTTTTGAAAAGGAAAAAAAACTCCAAATTGAAAAATTCGAGCTGGGTTGGAAAGTAGACTAAAAACCTTTCCAACAAGCTATCCTGTGCCTAATTTTGACACCGGGAAGGCCTCCAAAAGCCTCCTGCAAAATGCACTATGTAGTTGGGTGCGTGCTACGCATTGAAGCTGTGCGCTACTCACCGGGCTGTGTGCTACGCACTGGGTTTAACTGGCCAGTGTAGAAAAATAAAGGCGCTACGCATACAGGTGTGCGCTACACATTGGGTTTGGGCACTACGCACTCAGTCCAACACATATTTATGCGCCCAGATCGTGTCTAATCGCCTCCAAAGTTGCAAGTAGGTGTTCTATAACTGATTTATTCAATTTGATATTGTTTATAGTGTGTTTGAAGAGAGGAGGTGATGTGTTGGGTATAAGAAATCAAATGAAACCCTAGGCCCCTTTCAAAATCCTTTTTAAGGGTATTAAAGGACATTTGGGTAATTGGTGAAGATTTTTTTGCCTTTCCTTGGTGAAACATAGCTCCATGCCCATTTGAAAGCTTTGAGCCAACAATTCTTCATACCCTTGTCCATTTGTGAAATTGTCCTTGTGACTGTTTTATGCCCAAATACACCAAATAGAATGTCCATTATGGCATAAGTCTTATGATGTTTCGGTTGGCTTTTTGAGTATGTATTGAAATTGTGATTTCACCACACCTACAACATACATATTGCAGACCTCGTATTGCAGTTATTGTGTTTCCAAAGCTATGTCAGACACAGAGTCAGTGTATGAGCAGGAAAATGACAGTGATTCCACAACAGAGGGGAATGTGCCACAAAGGCCTCGCAGAGGTGGCAAAGGTGGTAAACATCTTAGAGAATATCCCAGCACATCAGCATAGGAGCATATATCATTATGCATTGATCAAGATTGTGGTGATTCATCAGTTGGCATAGCAGGGCATTACATGGGAGGATTTTATTTCTCGTGACTTATTCACAGCGCTTCAGCCACCACCAGAGATAGTTCATGATGAGGGAGGGCCTTCACAGCAATTTGACATTCCTGAGACCGAGCATGTAGATGCTCCAGCATATGTGACATATCAGCGAGGCCACAGGGCCTTATTTGCGTCTGCACGACAAGTACTATCTCCACCCGGGGTGGAAGGGGTCTCGTTGACTTCATCAACACAGCGAGTATTATCTCCACATCATGTGGAAGGGGTCTCACCTCCGCCTTCAGCACAGGTACAGATCCAGGACAGGGGTAAGAGGCCCATGGTTGATGAGGGTCCTTTAGGAGGTCAGGACACGGATATCATTGATGTTGATGCTAGCTCTCCTAGCTCGGAGCTAAAGGAGATCATCCGAGAGCAAAAGGCTGAGAATGAGTCACTGCAAAAGAAATTGCAGATGGCTAAGTGGGCGATCAACTACTTGGAGCAGTGTAACAAAAAGCTGGAAGATGAGCATGAACTTTATGAGCTGCGGAAAATCCGGGAAGACCGGGAATTGGCCTGAAGGAGACCCGGTGATTTGACACCTATTGATCGAGAATCAATGCTCATCCGGGTAAACACTCATTTGGAGAAGTTGTTGGCGAAAGAAAATAGGGACAAGGACATGCTTCGGCATATGAAAACACACTATTGGGCTTGCATGCATGTTTGCAAAGCGAAAATGAAGATCCTTAAGAGGCGTTCGAGCAAAGCGCTAAAATGACGAAAGAGGCCTGATCCACTTCAAGTTTTGGCCGAGGCTTCGTTAGTTGGGCATGATACATGATGGAGGGTCTTCACTCCAAATTTGGGAAAATTCGGAGGAAATTTTGTCGTTTCGAAATTTTTGGCTTGCAAAACAGGTTTTTGGGCTCAACACGTAGCGCGTAGCGCGCTACCCTGAAGATTGGGAGGTCCAAATGACAAATGGCTTATAGTTTTGGATTTGTCATGAATAAATACACATGCTTAGCCATTTCCGAAGCATTTCATCGAGATCTAGATGGTCAAAATGTCCAAAAACATCATGAAAACCACCTTGCTGCCACCTTTTCCAACAGCAGGAAGTACCTCTGGGAGAATTCCGTTTTGAGGGGGAAAATGAGCTCTAAATTGAAAACTTCCACTTGGGTTGGAAAGTTGACATCCAAGGCTTTCCAACGAGCTATCCTAAGCTCAATTTGGATGTCGGGAAGTGCCCAAAAAACAGGCTCAAATGTGAGCTACGCATAGGGATCAGGGGCGCTACGCATACAGTTTTTGGCCCAATTTTTCACCTTCAGCTGAGGAATTCGGCTAGTTTTCACCAGTTTCACTCTTTTATGTAATTTTTGACCCAACATGATGTAATTTATGTATGTAAGGTAACATGGCACTTATCTACCTTCTTCTAGATGATTCATTCACAAATTAGCAAGAAATTAATGTAATGAATCAGTTTCCTTCTTTTTAGAGGCAGGTTGTTTGGTCATCTAGATTCTTGCTCCATGTTTAGAATTTGTTCAAAAGACTCCTAGAAGGAGGAGCTCGACCCCTAGAGGTTAGGGGATGAGGATAGCTTGGTCTATATATGTAAATTTTCATTCAGTAGGAGAAGTTTGACTCTTGGGAATAGCTTGAGACTATATTGTACATATCTTATCTGCATTTTGGCAAAGGAAAGACCAGGGTTTTGCAGCACTATTTGGGATTCATGTGGCTTTATGTGTTGATAGTGTGTTTCTCTCAGTACTTGTAAGTTGTGTATGTGTACCATTTTCCTTATTTAATATTCTGTAATTAAACAAATGAAGTGTTAAGGTAGAATCCATGAACTCGCTATGCTCTGCCTTTAAATTTGTTTAATTTCCTATGTTTTCTTCAGTTTAAGGAGAATCCTTGAGACTTACTTGCTCTCCTTAGCTCCTCACCAGTCTGATCTACCCATCTCACTTGCTTTAAGGCATCAAAACAATCGCCTATCTTGCCCCAAGTAGACCTCTGCAAAAATTGTGCCTCATCCCCACACCCAAATTTGCCTTTCCCTTGAATTCAACAAAACCTTTAAAAATCAATTCTAAACCCTTTATACTTAATACCTAGCCTAAAATTAGTCATCAATTCAGTCATCTCGACCTCATTTTATTATCTTTTGCCGATATTGACCCGGAGAGAGCCCTCTCCTGTCCTCGTAGGGCTAGCTACGAGGCTGAGCGTGGTTTGATGTAGCCTCGAGTTTTATCTTACTTCAGCCTAAGGTGGATTTGAGTGCTAACAACAACCAAGGTTAAAATGCTGATGATAATGCATTCACAATGGTTATTTACCAAGGATCGGTTCGTTTTTTAATGAGCTTAAACTTTGGGGGAAACATTTTCTCATTGCTTAGGTTTAATTTTTAACGAGCTTGAACTCCACATAAAAAATTGCTCGTGGCAGGTTTACTTTTTAACGAGCTTGAACCTTGTGGTAACACTACTCGTGATAAGTTTACATGCCCCCAGCATAATAACACAAATCGAGGTGAATGCCCCCCAAGCTTCATTGCATTCAACACAGTGGTTGGAACGAAGGTTTACCTTCGAGATCTTTGAAAGAATCGATTTGGAAAGGGAGTTGTTTCATTTTTTAATGAGGTTGACACAATGAAAGAACTATCCTGATGGCGACCTTTTATCAAAACTCATAAGGGGTTATGAAGGAAAGATCTAGTTCCAATGTCCCTAGTACAGAATGTACAACATCACTGAATTGATCATCACATGATGTAGCTATGGTAGGGCTTGGAGGCAATGCCTCACGATGATACACACTATCAAAATTTTCTGAGTTCTTCTTCATTTTTGTTGATGTAGAATATCTCATGGGACACGTTTCCACTGTGGCCACTTCTGCCAGCTTACTCGGAGGTGAAAGGGCGAAATTCCCCATTAAGGAAAGGTCTTTTAGGAGGCCTACTCTGATATTTTGAAGCGACTGAGAGCTTCTGTGGATCATCAGAATGCTTCCCGTAACTTATGAACTATTGGGGAGAACTGTTTGTTGGTCGATGATTGTGATTCCTCCTTGGAAGGGAAATGCAATCTTTCTGAAGTACGTCGACACAATAGTAGCCATAGCATATATCCAGGGCCTTCCCAGTAGGATGCTGTAATCGAGGTTTCTATCGATAACTTCAACATCAATTTCTATTGTTTTGTCCCCCAGTTCGACTTGCAAGTTACTTAAAATCCCATATGGAGTGTATGTTCACCCATCAAACGCTTTTAACGTCATTGACGATCTCGACAAGGGTGGTGAGCCTAAATTTTTCCAGCAACTCATTGACATAATACATGTAGATGCCCCCTCATCAATAATTGTTCAATGAACAGTTTTATTGAGGGCTTTCACTTGAATAAGGGAAGCTAGTTGAGCTGGTAACTGAGGGTCATATCCTTTGTGATCAAAGGCCACAAGATTGGAATCCGCTGGGTCAATCCCACTTATCGCTGATAATAAAGTTTGCTTTTGGGAGGGGCAATTTTGTAGTACCTCAAGTGTCGACATTGCGGACGACGATTGGGCGAGATCTTCCACTATATTATAATGTTGTGCTACTCTGGGATGAGGATTAAATGTCGATTTGTTTACTACTCCCTTTGGTGGCTTTATCGTTAGCTCAGGAATGATGGGTGGCACAACTTCAGTCGAAGTTGTTGTCGAACTACTAGGTTGATCTGTAGCCTTGTTGTTCGACATCTGTGGATTTCCATAATCTTTATTCCTTGTCGATATCAAAGCATCATTTTGCTGTTTCGAAATGGACAACATAAGCACTCGGGATGGGGAAGCATTGTTGCTAGCAACCAGATTTGTTCCTAGGTTCAGAAATGGATCAGTCAATACTGCTAAGGTTTTCGAATTCTTGAGGAATTTTCTTAGCTCAACTTTATATAGACAATCTCTTGTCCGATGATCCACATCACATATCTAACACCCTGAAGGAGGTTTCCTTTTCCTAGAAGGGTTTGCAGAAGATTTTTTAGGAGATGACTCCTCTTGTTTCTTTTTTTTCCCTTTCTTTTTCTTCTTGCCTCCTGGTTGCTTTGGTTCTTTGCCTTTGTCAGTCGACACGGCATTAACCTCTGAGGCAAGAAGTTTGTCATTTGCATTTTGACTAGAAACCATACGGGCTTTCTTTGACGTAGCCTTTATGGTTTCCCTGCTAGTCGTACCTATCATGCCATTACCGGCATGAGAGTCTTTGTTTGATTTAGGAGGGGGAGGAACAGAAAAATCCGATCTAGAAGCATCATGGATTTTATCGTAGAGCGTGCCAGACTGAGTATAGATCAAGTCTAGATATTGTGCACGAGCAATTACTTGCTCTTCAGTGACGAGTCCTCCCTTTGCCACATCTTCTGTAATAGCAGGTAACAATGACTTAATAAACCATTCAGCCAATAGCTGATCAGGAACATATGTTTTTACCATTCTACGACGATGTCACCATTCATGAATATGATTGGATATGTGACTGGTCGTCGTTTGTTTGAAATTGGTAAGTAGCTCAGCTCCTGTTTCGTACCTTATGGGTAACTGAAAATGGATTAAAAAGGTTGTGGCTAGGGTACTGAAGTTATCAAACGAAGCTCTAGGCAATTCAATATACCACTTTGCTGCTGGACCAGTCAACGTTCGCTAAAAGAGGCAAAGCCTGATCGAATCATCATTGAGAGTGTTGGATGGACACCACAGATGAAAGGTCATCACATGATTCGATGGGTCTTCACTCGGATTTCCATTAAATTTAGGAATATCAGACAGAATTTTATGCAGAATCGCCATCCACCAAGAGGCATAGGCAATTGGATCATTCGTTAGTTGATTTAGATCTGGTAACTCTAAATTTGCCACAAAAGGCAACTGTTGATTTAGGCTTGGCCGAGCATACCCAGGATAAGATGGAATTGCTTGAGCAGTTGGTCTTTGCATACCAGCATGATGCATTTGATGTTGGTAACTTTGGTAAGGTTCATGGGTATAACCATTATGATATGGTTGATACGGCTGCCCATTACTTGCAAAGACTTGTTTCTCATATCCTTGGTAAGCTTGTTGGAATTGCAGTTGTTGGTATTGCACTAGCCATGGTTGTGAAGTCATGTGTTGTTGTCCAGTACTGATTTTTTGACCAAGATGGGGGGTGGTGGTCCCCATTTGAACCTGTGTCATTCCACTAGTTGGTGATTACGATCGTGTCATAGGTACAAGAGGTTGTTGCATTATAACTTGAGAAACTTGAGGTTGGATACAACTGGTAACACTTTTACTTGCGATACTACAACAATAGCCAGCGTAGTGGGGATATTTGTCATAGGTAAACTTTGTTGCATTGAGTATACAACTCTTGGTTGTTGAGGCAGGATTGGCACCCAACTGCTAGTTGTAATTCTAGCATAACCTAAATTTTGTTGTGAACTCTTGCATGGTTGTCCTTCCGAAGAAGGCAATGAAAGGGTATATGGCCCTCCATACGGCGATAATCCAATACTCAAAAGAATGATTTGCCTTTGGGGACCAGTTTGCCGAAATTGACACTATGAAGGATCAATTTATCGAGACTCAACATAAGAGATTCCAGATACAATTTCGGATGAACAAACGGGAATAGTCCATACTGTCGAAACAGCCCCTGGATGGACTCCATCCAGTGATTGAGAGCTGGTTGGGACAGATGGCACGCCGGCGAACATTGTCGGAGTAGCAGCAAGAATTTCTGCTGCTGCTGTGTTGGGTAACATAGTCCTTGATGTCGACAGTTGTTCAGACATATTAAGCCTATCCAAAAGATTCCTTAGCGATTCTTCAGGAACTTTCGATGGTGGGAGAATATCTTCTGATGAAGAAGGATACAAGGCGATCCCAGCTCCAAATTGCATTGGAGAGTTAGATGGAGGATCTTCCACAATCTCTTTTATGGCAATCAATCCATGAGGAAGAGGTAGACCGTCATGTCCGTAAAATATTTATGGTGCCAAAGAAGATATAAGTTCTACAACAACAGACGTTTGGGGAGTAACACCTTCCGAATCAGTTGTAGATGGAGCTAGTTCAGGAATAGAAGTGTTTACTGTCACACTAGGATTAGTTGTAATGTTCTTTTGTTGCTGCAGACTTTCTCCTATAGAAGCAGGGATACCAGAAATGTTCAGAGTAACCGGAGTCTCTGAGGATGTCGGAGTACTTGATCCAACCAACCTAGGGGACTTTGATCCGGTCAAACGAGTCTGCTTTGTCCAGAATGGTTTCGCTTCTGGAGTCAATGATGGTTGACTCGTAAGTCTCCGCGAACGATGGGGTTTTGATTGTCTTTCTTCCACGATTGTGGATTACTTGATCAACTCAAAATAAAATGGGAAAATGTTTTCGAATTAAATGAATTTTAGACGCTTTGACACAACTTGTTTTTCCAATTTTTAAGAGTTAAGAAAAAACAAAAGATGACTCTAGTCGCCTTCGATTTTTAATGAGCCTGAAGTGACAAGTGCTCAAATGGACCTTTTCTTTTAAGGAGTCTGAAAAGGAACGAAAGAGACTTCTATGGAAATCTAGGCAGTGGGGATTACCAAACCAATCGCAAAACTGCAGAATACTTTTTACGGTATGGGAGTCAATCTTCCCGAATGTTGTGTTCAGTGGATTGCGATCGATAGGGCGGCAGAGACAGCTTCCTAAGGATAAAGGATATAGCTTATTGTGGTCTCCCAATATATACTCGATGGTACGTGGGAGCACAAGTCTGTATTGGCACTTGTCATCTCAGACTGGAGGAATCACCCAACCAACAATGAAAACAACAGTTACCAGGTTTCATGACGCCAGAATACGTCTCTAGCCTAGACTTGTAGATGTTGTGCGTTAGGTTCCAGAGCGTTTTTGGATTCATTAAATTTATTTTATAGTTGATCTTGTTTAAAAATTTGCCTTTCAGGTTCACCACGTGATGTGTATACAATTCCTAAAATGTATTCTAAGATGATAAACAACTGTTTAATCTTCTTTTGGCAATGAAAATCCTAGCTACTAAGGAAAGAAAATTGAGAGTCTTTCAACAAAGAGCACAGAGCACACACTAAATGCATTGTCCTAAATCAAACCAAGAAGTCTAAATGCAAATGCATATGCATGTATTTGTTTTCAGCCTTCTTAATGTATGAATGACGATAAGAAAGCTAAGTGAAAATCTGAATTATTTTCAAAGTGACAATACTTAACAAAATTCTTTTCAAAATGAAGTGAAGATAAGGGCGACACTTTGCGATTTCGAAATGAAAATTGTTTTTCGAAACTTTAAAAACTACTAATTCAAATCATATACAAGAGTAACAGTACAATCAACTATGAAGAACAATGGGATTCTCTTCTATGATTGAAAATGACACTTATGACACTTTCAGATTAAGAAACGACAGTTGCAAAAGAGAATTGAAAATGGTGCACAATACATAAAAACACTTATAGTCCTTTGCATAATAGAGGCGGAATGATGGAAGAGAAGGGGGTTTCATAGAGATATACCGACCATAGACAACAAAACTCCTTAATAGAATTGAAAGGAGTGAAGAAAAACCAAAGTCTGAAGGTAAAATTAACCTTCCCTGACCATCACACCTGTCACACAGGGAATCAAGTATGCATCTCACCTACTGCACACGGGAAGTGTGATGCATACAGACTGCCTTGAAGGGAGGGTGCGATGGTACTAGTGCGATACTTTTAACCAGTCTTTTCTCACAATTTGCAGTTCAGTTCAGGGATTTAGGCCGAGTAAGTGATGTTTAGTAAATGTAAATCACAGGGGTTGATCTAAGGAGGTTACTAGAGCCACCACTTATGGCAATTAGAACGTTTGCAGATCGATTGTTCAATTTATAAACAAAACCCTGAGATAGACTGAAGCAGCATTGATCTACTTTACATTTGCATAACAAATGTAGTTCGAAGGCTAGCTGGCTTGACTTCAGGCTCCGTCTATAAGTTTATAAAACAAACAAAGATAGACTAATAGAAAATCTATTCGCTCCCCAGTGGAGTTTCCATTTTGTTACCGTGAATAGTGTCCACTCAGAGCTGTTATTCCCACTAAGACTGGTAGCTATCTTAGAAACAAACAAGTAAAGACTACTTTCGTTTTCCTTTATGAAAAATAGATAAGAGTGGAACAAAGGACACCAACCTTAGTCTTGTGCTTGGTTCCTTACTTGATTGCTCTCCTTCCTGATAGATCTTTACCACTTCTTCTTCATCTCCACAGCTTCAAAGAGCACCTGTGGAATCAAAGCAGCATAATACTATCGAAGAACAGAGATCTATATTCATAAATAACGCAGGACCAGATATGTATTAACCACACAAATGCATATACAATCAAATATACAAGAATATGGAGGAAAACTTGAATAGCTTTATTAATATCAAGAATAGGAAGAGGATTACAACCAATAGTTCTGACCCAGCATCATCCTCCAGCAAGAAAGCCCTTATTCACCTCAAGTAAAGCTTAGATCACCCAACACTATGAAGTTTCACCAGAAAACCAACAACACTTCTCTACAAGATACCAGATTCCAGCCTTTAACCCCCTGATCTCTGGGATGAGAGATTTATATATAGATATTTACAGAGGTGTGAGTCAGCTCTGGGTTTTTGATTAGTGTCATTCCATTGATAGTTCTTGGCTCCACTTGGAGATTTCATTGATCTCTTACTCATCCTTGGGTGAATTCTGAGGGGCAAGTGTCATATGAGAAGTTTCTATAAGATTCCTTGATCATCCACTTAGCAAACTGTCTCCGACACTTGTCTATTCTCATCCATCGCACCCTATAGAAGGACTTTTCAGTATGCATCGCACCTCCCGTGTGTACAAGGTGAAATGCATCACACCTTGGCCATGGAGCAATTAGTATGGTCCAATTTTGACCAGTTCTAAGCAATTTTCGGTGGAGAACTTCTGGGAGATGATGTAATCAGCTAGCCTTGTTCCTTTAGGTAGTGAAGCAACACTTTCAGGGACTTAGGAGCCCTCAGTTTATGGACATTTATGATTGGGGTTGCAATGCCCGAAAATGTCTATAACAATAGCTAATCCCTCTCTTTCTATCGTGCTATAGTTGTTTTCTGCATTAGACAACTTCCTGCTTACAAACTCCATAGGATGATTAATTTCCCCTGCTCTTGGCTGCACTAGCACTAGACCCAATGTAATGCAAGATGCATCAACATGTACATGGAACTCCTTCTTCAAGTCCCAGAAAATTAGAATGGGCGCAGTTACCATCTTCTCTTTCAGTACATCCAATATCTTCTAGCACTATTCACTCCATTAAAAAGTCATGTATTTCTTCAACAATTTCTCCATCGATGCAGTTATCTGCCCATACCCCTTTATAACTTCTTGTATTAGCCAGTATGTCCCAATGTGATGTGCAATTTTCTTATTCCTTTTGGTGTTGGAAGGTTCATAATAACTGTGATCTTCATGGAATCCACCATTAATCCTTGTTTACAGAATACATGTCCAAACAATATACCAGATGGTGCATAAAAGATGCACTTATTCAAGTTCAATGAGATCTAGTGCTACCTACACATATTCAACATCAACCATAGTTTTGCCACATGCTTCTTTATTAGATCGAAGATTTTCCAATAGTCAAAGTATACTTCCAGAAATTTTGTATATATTCTTTGAAAGCTGTAATTACAAGTCTAGAAAATATAGCAGGCGTATTCTTTAATCCAAAAGGAATAATTGTGTACTAATAAGAGCCCCACTCTATTGCAAAAATCATTTTATGTCTATCCTCTAGTGCAATTATGATTTGATGGTATCCTGAAAATCCATTTGTGAATGAATAAACCCCCTATCCTCCTACATTGTCCAATACTTCATTTGTAAATGGTGTAGAGAAGGGGTCATGTAGGCATACATCATTCAATTTCCTTAATTTGACACAAATTTGGATTTCCCCTTTTTCCTTCTTTTCTTGAACCACCATGGGACTTGCCCATTCAAACTCTTTGACAAGTTCAATTATCCTAGCTTTTAACATTTTGCATAATTATTCTTCCACCTTTTCCTTGTATTTTGGATTCAGTCTATAAGGTCTCTACTTCATAGGATTCACATTTGGCTTCAGAGGAAACCTCATGACTCCCAACTCTCCTAATATGAGCTTCATATATGAAAACTTAGTAGGGAACAACTCTTGATATTCATGCAAGAGATTTGTTATCTTGCTCACTGTGTCTTCATCCCAGTAATCTCTTATTATTGCATACTTTGGTTCAACCTTTGATCCTATATTCACCTTCCTCATCTTCAATGGCTTCGTTATATCAGGCATCTCTATCTCAGGTCCATTTAATTCGTGATGACCTTCTGACTCTTTAGTGTGAATGTTGCAAGGATATTCACCCTCTTCCGTAGTGAGATTATAACATTCCATTACATTATGGATCTGCGTAGCTCAATCAAGTTTCTAGATAACTGGAACTTCATTTTCAAAAATCTTCTCTTTAACTATATTTAGGGTTGCATATATATGTGGAAAATCATCTTCAAATCTAAATGTCATTATGAATCCATCAACCATCTCTTCCCAGCTAGCAGTACCATGTCGAAGCTTAGTTTCTAAATATCAATTTTGAGGGATTGTCTCCAAGGTACGGATGAAGTCATGTACCCATTCTTCTCGTGAAATTTCCCCCCAAGCTGCCATACAGAGTTGTATGTGGTTTCTAGGATCATTTCAGTCATCATACTTGTATGCAAGCTCTGTTTCTATTTTTCTGAATCTTACCCACATCAAACTTCTACATTTTTTCCAATATCCTATATTCTTCTTGTGAGTACCCCACCATCTAGCAGTAGTAGCCCTCAATGCTTGATCCAGAGCTAACATTCTCTAACATTTTGTTACCCACCTTTCATAATAACTAAAGAAAGTATTTAAATAACCCAAACCATCATATAAAGGTAAGTCACGTACCTCAGTTGTCATACAATACACTACTTTAGTTGTCCTTGCACATCGCCTTGTAGACACTTCATTGCAACCTTTTGTGCCAATTTTCCAATTCCTCTTCTAAATCCAAAGTGCAGGAACTATCTTGCTCCCAAGTCATTTTCCCATCCGCATTAGGGTAGATTCATTATTTTTCTTTTATTGTTATATGATAAATGTTGTCGTTCTCATCCGTGTTGTATTCTCCTCTAACAGGTTCAGTATATCTCACTCCCTGCAATGGATCTAATGGCACAATAACTCTCATATTATTGCTTTCAAATATCATTTGCCTTTTCTTCAAGTTAATTATAATCATGTTATCAAATGCCCAATCCAATCCAAGCAACTCAAGGTAGGGATTACTATCATCCATAATCTCAATCACTTCAAAGTCAATGATAGTGTGCACTCCATCAATGTCTACTATGATTCCTGACAATCTTCCTAGAGGGATGATCTTCTGTTGATTCACCATATTCAACTGGATAGTTTATCATTGCAACTTTGGCGTACCCATGAATTCCCAGGTCTGCTTCGGCAAGACATTGGCATCAAATCCTAGATCCAAGATAACCTGATCCATGTCGTATTCCTCAATCTGCGTTGTAAGCCTCATTTCCTTTCCAGCCCACTTCTTGTGTGTATGAGGATTATTCACTACATGCTTCTCACTTTGTGGTACCTATTTAGGAGCACAAGTATCTATCAATTCCTAAAATCCCTCTTTGACCTTCTTATTTCTTAATAGCTTCACGTAAGTCTATAGGGAATACTTCAAAATATTCAGATCTACATCTTCTTCTGCAACTGATATTATCTCGTAGTTATCCTTTTGAATTGGCTGCACGTTAGAGGTTGATGTCCCAACATCCATAAAGTTTCACCTCGCTTCCATTAATACTTTATTTTCTTCCATAATATCAAATGCTAGAGATTTTTTAGTAGTTTTTCTTACCCATGTTGGTTCAACTTCTTTTTTTCCATTAGATTTATCATTTCTAGTCATAGCTCGACTTCTTGTTACAATACCGATGCACAGTTGATCTTCCCTTGGATCAGTTGTCATCATTTGGACATTTGCGGTAGGTTGCTGGTTTCTTTTGTCCTACATCTTCATAATAAGGATGGGGCATTCTTCTATCACATGATCAAAATACTTACTGTAAGTGCAGGTTATCGTAGGGTTCTAATAATCTCTTACGAAGTGTCTAACCTGTCCATAGTTGTAATAGATAATATGACCATGTCCTCGACCAACTCCTCATCCTCGTCCTCATCCTTGTCCTTGAAATCCTCCTCAAACAACCTTCTAGCCTTTCTCCTCATGTTTACGTACTTCAGATTACAAACTATAACTATCAACAATGTGCTCCATCATTATGTCCTCACTTTGGAAGTTTCCTCATCATGGCCTACTGATCTACAAAAGTTACAAAATAGTGGCTTCAGTGTCTGTACATACTTCTGTAATAGGTAGTAGTCTTTAGAGTCATGTTGGCCTCTTGTTTTACAAATCTTGCACCATAGACTTGAATTTACTGAATTAGGAACTCCACTTGCAATATAATCTCTGAAGACGAGGCATTGATCCTTTTCATTTTGTATACCATACTTCTGATCTAGTCTCTTTACCTTTCTTGAGGTCCTGTAATACCAAGTTTAGATTGGCTAGCTGACTCTGTATCTGTTCGACTCTTGCATGATTATTCCCAATCAGTAAAGCTTCCATCTTCGTCGCAATCTCCAATGCTTCAACTTGAGTCGTGATCTTTTGTTATGTCAAAGGTAACCTAATATGTGGTAGTAGCATGGCTATGAACCAGTATTTATGTTGCTGTGTGGGTATATCAAATCTAACTTGACCCATGAACAACTTGAATCACAGATTCATTCACTACCTGTTTGATTTATTTTAGCTCTATGATTCATTGTGACTCCGATTTCGACTTCTTGAATTATGATACCAATGATTTCTTAATTCCATCCAACGAAGCAGTCAGGTTAGTCATAGAGTAATTCGTATACTAAGTTAGTGCTCTTTCTCGCAGTTTTGTGATGAGATGCACCTTCTTTACACCATCATTAGTGGATTATATTATTGTCCATACTTCATTAGCTACAAACCAAAACTGATAAGGATCCTTTGATCCTAGTCCTCTGAAAACAGGCAGCTTAATGTCATTGACCATGTTTCTTCTCTGGAGAGTAGGTGGAGGGGGTGGAGGTTAGGGCATAGGGGAATTATGCTGAGGGGGATGGGGTGTAAAGGGGGTGGATGGATGGGGAATCCCAAAGAGGCCCTTATTCTTCTCATATCCTGACTTTGACATGCCTTCAGGATGGGTGGGGTAATATTGTGGGGTTGTAGGGTTACTTCTTTCTTCTTCACTCTCAAATCCTCCTAACAGGGATCTATAGTAAGTTTCAATAAAATTATTCAGATCTGTTCTGTATCAGTTTCCACTTCACGTAGACCCTAGTTTAGGATTGTTTCCTCTTCGCCCAAACATCAATCTAACTACATTTGGAAAATCCCTTTTACACACAATAGCGTCTTAATCCAGAGATTATAAGATTTTAAGAACTTACCTCGTGGTCCCTTGAAAAATATTGATTCAACTTCACTATAGGACATAATCTCATCTATCGCAAACTCAGTGATAAATCCTCCCAAAATTCTAGCGATCCAGAAATCAAAAACCATATAGACAATGTTACTAACATTCTTGAGTCACCGTATCAATTCAAGATTCCACTCCTTAGGTTTGTCTTTGTTGAAACAAGTTGTATGCTCAGTCAACTTAGATACCCACTCATATAATTGAATTTTGAACAAACCAAAGCATATTTTGTATTTCTCTTCAAATATATGCTTTTGCAACCAATCTTCAGTTGATAATTGATGGTTTCTATTATCTTTTTTTGCAAATTTTCTTTCTTTTTATTCGACCCACTCCCAGATTTCTTTCTTCGACGGGTGCCAAAACATATCGCTTAAGAAAATCCTTGTTCCTAAAACAGAGCCATTTGTTGGTTTAAGGGGACTTGACCGAGTTTCAGAGTGTGTTGAGCACCAACAAAACCCTCAACCGCTAGCCCTTTCAGCAACGACCTGCAAGAAAATCATAGTCTCACCTGAAGCGGTTATGGGAGGTTGCAGAACCAGATTTTTGTAACTAGAGGGATATGTGCATTGTTGTGTTCGCGTAATTACTTATGTTTTCTACCTTTCTACAACTTCACATACATAAATAACTTTGTGTTGATGATTATCTTTATAGAATTACCCTTATCATATCAAATAACAGATTGCAGTATAACATGTATTCTTTCATGCAATTGAATAAAAAGCATGCATAATGATAATAACAACAACAAAGAATGAACACATAAAGATACACAATACTTCGCCAAAACTTCTTATTTATTCTTAATGATCTTCAATACATGCTCTTTGTCGACCTGTGCACCCATCTGGAGTGGTATGTGCACTCAGTAGCAGACTCTTTTAGGCCTCCACACACTCAACTTCGGAGCCTTCCCAAAAGCTACAGACTACAGATGCAAATACAAAGATTCAATTCACTTATGATGACATGATTCAATTAGAAAGTATTACATCTCCTTTTATACATTACACCATGAAAAAAACCATGGTCCACATACCATGGATACAACAAAACAATGATTAATACACGAAACTCGTTACAAAATAAGGGGCTTTGACCCACCCTAAAGCCCCTAAAACATGGCGCGATGAATATAACTTCATTGGCTCTGTGCGCTCCACTTCTAAAATGTGGACTCTTTGACCCAAAACTTGGACCAAGTTGGGTTGCACCCAACAACTCGAGATGGTGAGGCTTGAGCTAACATGAATCAAACTGACATAGTGGTGTTAAGGTGGAGGCTAGATGTATGCCCCATGGATGTGAAAAAGATGATGAATGCTTTCGATAGAATAAATCCACAATTTCATTTAAAGGAAAAATTTTCCTAGTTGACCAAACATTTTCTCAAATCTGGATGGAGTTGAAAGATCTAAAATCCAAATTAGTAGTAATTTAGAAAATTCATTATAATGGGGATTTATCAATATCCCAAATCCTAATGTGAGTGGCAAGTTGATGTGTCACATGAGCATGTGACTATATGTGATAATGACATGCAGGCAAGGACTTCCAGATATTGTTGATGAAGCATTGTATTATAGTGATGAATAGGAAAAATGATTTGCACATATCAATGGTTTAGACGTTGACATGAGCTTTGAAGATGAATATTCACATGGGAATGAATTTTTGTCTAGAGCTTATATTTTGATGGTACTTATATCATTAGAAATATCTCCATGGGCTAAAGACAATAGTAACCCCATAAAAGAGTTTTAAGGTGGTATAAGGAAAAGGAATTTTGATATTGCCATCTCCATAATGTAAACTTGGAGGTCAGGTCAATACATTGTGTTCCATTAAAAGGCCTGGAGAAGGTTGGGTGTATAGAGTGATCAAGATTGGATCATTATATTCGTTTTCATCCATCTCATTTCTTTCATGGTATATAATTTTGAGAAATCAACTTATAAGAGAAGTTTTAGTTGTGGGACCTAGTTTGGAGAATTGGGGTCGGAAACCTTCTAGGGGTAGTTGAACGACATTTCTCTCATTGCTTGATAATGTGTCACTCATGTAGTCACTACTTTTATTGCTTGTGCAAATCATATGTTTTATGTCAAATACAATTTCATAATAATCTTGTATTCTTCTAACACTATAATAATTTATTGTCCATTAGTTGTAGAACAATTGACAAAAAAGTGTAATGTTAAGGCATTTATTGTATACAAATTATTAGTTCAAAACTCATAACTCCGAATAAAAAGTAAGTAAATAAATAAAATAAAATAAATATTTAATTAAGTATTTTTTTAATACCCTACTAATTTCAATACACTCATTGCTTAGTATTTATAAGGAAAAATTTTAAAATACATATAATTGTGCCAAGGGGCACTCTAAAGCCCAATATGGGGGTACATGTAATCAAAATGTAAGAAAGTATATACGTCAACAATTTTAAAATTTCATCTTTGTTACACATTATATATGGAGGAATATACATTATATATATATATATATATATAATTATATATATTATTATAATAATATATATATATATATAATAATATATATTAATATATGTTATATATATATATATTATATATATATGAGAGAGAGAGAGAGAGAGAGAGAGAGAGAGAGAGAGAGAGAGAACATAACTAAACACAATTAATATTCTTAACCATATTTGATATGGGAAATTTGTCTTCGTGTGGGCATATCACCATTGTTTTGTTGCCCTACAACGTAAAGGCCATATGGGATTTTTTAAGCCACAAGGATCTAAGATGGGAGCGGAGCGCGAAGGCCGTTAGGAGTCAAAGGGGATTTAGGAAGGTCAAAGCCCCTTAGTTTGTTGGAAGTTAAGTTGTTTTGTGACCCACCCATGGTTCACAGACCATGGTATTGTAAAAGAAGATGATATAAAAGAGTCATAGAAGTTCATAGGGAAGTCAGAGAAGATAGTGAAGAACACATATAGGAAATTTTTGGGTTTATATTACCTACTCTATACTTAGGTGAAGGGGAAGGCTCTTGCAGCTGTGTGCACAAAGACCTTGGTAAGTCCACAACCGAGTACGCAGGCCCCTGTAGCTTTGTGCGTATGGAAGAAAGAGTATGTAACACGAGATCTAAATATAATAAAGACTATTTTAGAGAAATATCTATGTGTCTTTGTGTGTTAATCTTTACTTATGAATTTTCTCTGTACTCACTCTGTTTTCTACATTTATCATAAGAAACACTTAATAGATGCGCGGAAGTGTTAGATATGTTAGTTCACTCGATGTTATGATTGTTTAAAGAAATCGGTGCAGAGTTAGAATATTTTATCTAAATATTCAGTGTTTTAACGATTAGGGTTCTGTTGATGCCTCCAAAATCACTGCATTAACATCGGGGGAAACCACTTGGTCTGGACCTTAGTGCAGCTCCTTTTTCGTTTGGTGTGGTGGCTCTAACTGAATGTAATGGGACCAGTTTCCCAATGATATATGAGTTGATGGGTGATTGTTTTGTAATGTATAATGGAGGGGATAAGTGCATTATTCTACAGTGCAAAAATATACAAAGATAACTAATCTATCCCAAGTGTTCTTTAAACAACGTGATTCTTGATTGTTTCTATTAACAAATAACCATAAAGATGACTTATTCATAAAATAGAAATATGAATTCATATGATGATTACTTTGTTTAATTAATTAAACAAAGTAATAATAAAAACATTATCGCATTGATCATAATATATCACTCACATATATACATTTAAAAGATAACAATTCTGAAACATTCAAAAGTGATAAGTTAAAAAATTTCTTTTAAAAAACATATATACATATCAATAATAGCAAAGTTGATAAATGCTCATTCACATAAAGAAATAATACAGAAGTAGAGATAATAGTACCATATGCATTTGGATTCTCCCGATGTAAACAACAAGAAAATTATGCCTTCTAATTTGGAAATGCCTTCAAAAGACACAACAGTGCAAATCTCATAAGAGCCTCTTTGTCAAAATGAAGAACTCTAGTCCAGTCTTTTATAAAATATATATATATCAGAAGTACAATAGTGCAACTTTTGAGTTGTCTTAATACAAAATTGCAGACCCTTTCTAAAAACAAGAAAGGGTATTTAAATACTAATAATAACAACAAACTATGAATGAAAATCGTTATGCACTGGTATAACTAAAGACACATAAATCTGGGATTTATCCTTAAAATAGCAGTACTGTGGTAGTCAAACAGATTCACTGTATCGGCTTCTTCTCCTGTGATTGCAGTTGATAGATGGCAAGCATAGGTTAAATTTCCGATGGCTGACTCATCCTGGAGTGTAGCGAAGCTATATAGGTGGCATCAGAGAGATCGGAGACCATGTAGTTGATTGCATCCAAGATACACTTCATTGCCATCTTCTGACTGTGTGGTTTGACAAGGAAAAACCATAATGTTTCCAATATTAGGCTTTGGATTCCTCCGATTAATTTTTCCCTTTATGTTAGCTCTTGTTTCCAATGTTGTTCCAATAATTTAACCTTTGGGAGATTACCTGGAGAGCAATCCGTAATCAGATTAGACATATGCAAATAGTTGTTTATCAATTCAACCAGATTATTTGTTGTGACTCTGCATTTGGACATGACTCTTTCAGCTTTCATTAATTGAGACTCCCATTCAGAAAACAAGATTTCCTTATGTGATTCTTGTATCCTTGGTAGATTGGCATCTTTTCCTTCTTTTGAATCTTTCCATGATAGAAAATTGTTTAATTTTTCATTTGCCTTATTTGATTCAAGCCTAGCATCCATTGATTTTTCAATCATAGATGTAGAGATATCACATAAGGGGGTGGCCTATGATATATTATAACATAGAATATCCAATTTTCAGGACAAAGCCTTGGTCATTTTCAGGGCTCCTATTCTAAATTCATTAACCTATGGATATCCTTTGAACCATTCTATCTCGTCTTTCATTTGTGCAATTTGTTCTTCATTTGATTTCTTCTCCTGCTCACTCAACAGTTAGAGTCTACTCAACTCCTAAGACAACTCTTGTTGTTTATGGAGGGTTTGTTCATCAATCCTCTGCTTTTCTAGTTTTAACTACTCTTTTAATTGTTCATTTAGCTGCCTCTATTCTATCAACTGCTGCTCAAGCTGATCTATCTTTTGTTGTTGTCCTGCCGATTGTGCCTCTAGTTGGATGATTGCCTGGTCTTTTTCCCTCATCAGTTGGCTAACCTATGAGGCCTTATTCATTATCGCTGCTATATAAGCTCCCACATACTATGATAGTTTTGTTAAATCTTTGGAGGGATTGACCTATGCCTTCCATACCACGTTCATCATCTCTGCCTAAGGAGTTAGAAGAGGACTTTGATCAATTTTCCTATTCTACCTCTATCTTTTGACTACAGCCCTATGCTTTGGATTGTAGAAGACATCAAGTGGTGGTATTTCTTCAATTTGCAGTACAATCTCCTCAGTGGGATTTTTAGGAATAATCTCTATGTCTTGCTGAAACCTGGGTGGGCCGCTTGTTCGTATAATCATAACTATGTTGACTTTTGTTTTTTACACTGTGGCCACTTCTGGTGTAGTGAACCCTTGGGTTTTATTGAGGTTACTGTTGATTGAATCAAACCGTTCCTATTCCTTGATTAACTTGGGATCAATATTAATATTCGTATCAAGGGGTTCACTAGTTCTTACCTGCTTCTGCTCCCCTTCTGGTGTCTTCTTCTCGTGAATATTTTCAACTTCGAGAGTCTTCTCAGTGATTTTCGCTCACTATGGCCTCGAGGTTGTACCATAGAGCTTGTATTTAATAAGTCTAAAGGTAGGGTTTCCAATCTCTATTCCTTGAGCTTATAGAATTCCTCTAGTCCCTCTGCTCCTAATTTGATTTTGGCCAAATGTTTGACTTGAGAAAATACTTCTACTGAAACAAAGAAATCATCATAGCTATCCTTCTCATGATCAAATTTGGCAATTTTTTCTTGAGCAGTAACATTGTAGGCAACCGATCTAGGATCATACTAACTTTTTGGGATAGTTGCGAGCTTTAACAACTTTATTTTCTTGGATTCCTTCTCTACATGTTTGAAATCATGTACGGTAAAAACATCGCATCGAAGGGGAAATGTCAGCCACATGTGCTTTTTAGAATCCCTAAGAGTCCTTGACATCCCTTCAACTATTATTTGATGTGTTAATTCTTTGGCCAGCAATTTATTAGGGATATACAGGGGAAGGACATGTGGGGTGGCAAGGCTGCCGAAAAGTATTATGTAGGTGAATCTTTCTTCTCCAAACCAACTACTAGTTGTAGTTAGGTTGACTGATGCTTCCTCAGATAACCAAGGAGCGGGCTTATTGAATATGGCATAATACATGGGAAGGATAATACCATGACAACTTCTATACATGTGGTTTTTGTAATGGGCTTTCCACAGCTCCTTATGATAGAGGTGAATGGGGTTGGGGTCTTGTGGAATCCATTTCCATCCTAGAATGGGATATTTAAAATTGAAGCAGATAGTGTCCATAATATAGGCACTCATGTAAAACGAAGTATCACTGGGTAGACACAACCCTGCTTTTTCTATAGTCAAGTATCTGGTTGGCCAATTTATCAGACAAGATGGTTGCCCAATCCATGATAAAGCCATTAATTGCACCTCCATTAATGATACCATCTCTATAGAAAATTTAGCAGAATCATGGACTCTGAAGAGTCTGCACATCATTGCACCAACATAACAATAAGGAGAGGCCAATGAATCTATGGAGTACATACCCAATGTTTCATGCTTGTGCTTGGTTGGAAATGCCTCCATTGTCTGATAGGGTTGGATTCAATGGCATTCTCCTTGGCGAAAGCCTCCAAAAACGCTTTGCTATAATTCTTCACTGGTTGAGGCATATGGTACATTTGTCTAATATCTTCTGCTCTGAATGACCCAAACATTCTTCCATCAACTGTGAATAAAGTTATGTATGTGGTTGCGATGCTCTCAATAACCCACCTGACCATGTCATTACAGGGTAAAAATTTGGTGCGAGTTGCTATTCTATGAAGATATGAGTAGGCCAATTCCTTAAGAGTATTCTCTGATTTACTCATGCCATCTGTTGTTGCTTCCACCTCGAGTTCTTCAGGATCCTCTACTTCCAACAAGCTATAGATACTCTCCCATGAAGCTTGGCCTAGACTGAGGCAGGTAGTATCAAATATCAAAACCTTCTTCGTTGGTTCTTCTTTGGCTGCAACAGGAGCCTTTGGTTTCTTCACCCTCTTCCTCATTTTCTCTGGATTCATCAACTCAGAGTTTCTCTGCACAAACAATGAAAGAACGTAACAGAGAAATTAACCCGTTCAAAGCCAATGTGAAATGAAAAGTGTTATGGTAATTCAAGCATGATTATCGAAATGTAATCAAGTATTACCACGGACGAAATCCTTGAAGGACTCAACCTTAACTGCTAAATTAATGACATCCATAATTGTAGATCATGATAAATAAATGTAATAATTATACATCGCATCGCACATATGCGTGATGGTCCTTTAAAATGAATCTTCTATTTTTCTCGATCAGCGATCAGCGACAAATCACATATCGCAGATCGGTAGGTTTAGTGGTCAAGGTTAACATTTTCCATTGGTAGCCCCAATTGCAATAAAGGTAAGTAGTATGATAAGGCAGAACGATAATCAACTAATATATTTATTTTTCGTTTATTATTGATTTAAAGTTTAAAATCCACCAATATACGTTTAACAATCTTTTATCGTATAGCGCACTTTCCTTTATAAGATCGCATCGAAGGTTTGGCATAGACCTTTTAGGGTGTTTCGTTGTTGAGCTTGCAATTTGCAATCTATGATTGCATTATCGCATCAGAGATTTGCTTATGAGGGATTTTCAAAAAGATATGACATATTATATTACATTGGTTTTAACAAAAGGTTTTGGATATTATTTCTATCGGATCAGACCTTTTGATAAGGATTTACATGTGCTATGTGAATAAATCGAAGCATGTGATTATTGGTGAATTATTGAATTTAACTAAGTCTTAACAAAGGGACCCATTTCTATTTAAAGTTTTTGATAAAATTTTGAAATGGGGGGTTGTTGTATAGCGCAACAGGTTCACGAAGGTCTAAATAAATCCATAGAAGTAACAAAAAATCATCACACCAACCTCTGGGTGTAGAAACTTGGTTCTGTCATCCCCCAATATTACCTCGAATGAGACTACAACTTGCGCTACATGGGTTGTTGCTGAAAGGGTTGGCAGTGTAGGATTTTGCTGGTTGGCGTAGCTAACTCTGAACCTCAGTCCAGAACCCCTTAATCCAACAAATAGTTCTATAGCCAGGATTGGGATCTGTCTAAGGAATGTTTGATGTTAAATAAATGGTTCCCAACTAAGAAGGAGATCAAGAAGTGGATAGATCAGAAGCTGCATGAATTTGCAGCCCACGAAAACAGGAAACCGTGCTTGTTGAAGGAAGAGTGGTTGAATAGATACCTATATATAGATGTACACAAAATCTTCTTCTGTTCTTTTCCATGCAAATTATATGAATGGTTGTCTAAATTGATCGATAGTCAAGGCACATGGAAACTGGATAACCCTATTGTGTAGACTCCAGAGTTGGTGAAGCACCTGGAAGCTTTAGAAAACAACATCATGAGGTTTGTCGATTACTAGATCGATATCATTTTAGGAGGATTCATTACTGAGTTTTTGGTTGATACATATGTCATCGATAGCAAAGCTGAACACCAGTTTTTCAAAGGACCCAAATGTAAGTATCTGAAGTCCCTAAAAACTTGGATTAAAATTCTATTGTGTGAGAAAAGAGTTATGCCATTGAATTAATGTTTAGAATAGATTTGAAAAGAACTACGTGAAGTGGAAAATCATTTAGAAGAGACCTAGATTCAGGTTTTAACTACAATCCTCAGTTGGGAGTGTCTGATAGTGACGAAGAAAGCAGTATTTTGAAAACACCTCAAGGTGCACTGTAGACAGTAAATCAGGGCATCGCAGGAATACCACTTCCATCCACTCCACCTCCGCCATCACCTCCACCTCATACACCTACACTTACACCTCTGCCTCCACCTCCACCTCCACTATTAAATATGGTGAACACTATGAAGATGCCTATATTTAAGGGTTTGGGGATAGAAGACCCTGAACAATTTTGGTTTGTAGCAAATGTTGTGTGGAAGTGGCAAAAAATTATAGATGATGACTTGAATAAAGCGCAGCTAGTCATAGCATTGCAAGATCGAGTGTTGAGTTGGTATATTAAGTATTGTTTGACTCATCCCAATGCAACATTGAAGGAAAGAAAGGAAGTGCTAAATAATGAATTTAAGAAGCCTAAATCACAAGCCCAGTCAGTAACAGAGGTCAAAGAGATCCAGCAGAAGGTCAATGAGTCCTCATCGGACTTTGATCAGAGGTTGAAATGTTTATTGTATTAGGCTAATATGAAGATCACGGATTACCAGCACAAGGATTAGTATATTGCTTCGCTACTACCCCACTTAATATTACCACTGTCCCAACAAGAAACAACTCCCAAAATTATTAAGCATGATAATGCAGATGTAGTCATTGTTTTGACATAATATTTTATTTATTTTCAAACTTAAAAATGACAAGACCATCCATTCTCAAAAGAAACGTGAAAAGGATTTAGAGAATTCACAAGCCAGTGTGTGATGTCAATGTTATGTAGTGACGAATAACAAAGAACGAGTTGTTTCTGTAACGAATAAAGTCATAGATTTATCATTGAATAATTAGAAATATGAAGTCACTTAGAGCTAAGTTAGATGTTATTTAGAGACAGAATAAGTATTTACCTGATGTAATTTTATATATATTTGTTTTTTTAAATCATGTAAATCGTGGTAAAATGACTGTGAATTGTTTGTACAAAAGTTCAAACCAGATCGATGTTGTGAGCCAAATTCCAACTTTCTATTTAATAAACAAAATACAACCTAATTAGCTTATATAAATAAAACCTAATGAAATTCTATTAAAGGAATAAAAGCATCATTTTATGTTTATAGAGAAAGTAAAAAAACATTTCTCTATTTATAGATCCAATAAAATCAAGGCTATTATTATTATTAGTGTTTTATTAATAAAAATATTTTTAGAGTGTCTTTACCTTCTTTGGTTTTGGAAGGACGCAAAGTTCTTTCGAACATGGCCATATGTTTCTCCTCTTGTCTAGCCTCATCTTGTACATGCTCAAGAGTAGAAATAAGAAAGGTTATAACTAATAAACCATTTTCATTTAAATATTTTTAATTGCAATCCATACTACATTGTTTTCATAACACATGAAGTACCTCTAGTACCGAGTTGAACATCAATTTCAAGAAGCACTCCACTGCCACTATGCTCATGTGTTCTATCTACATTTCATGGCTTATTTTACAATTAAGCACATTCTGTTATGGAAAAAAATAATAACCATAATATATTGTACAAGTAATAATTTATAAATTTTGTTCATTGCATTTATTTAGCTTAGTGTCAATTTGTGTGTCAGAAGGTTGTGTATACCCCAAGCTTGTCCTTCGTTCAACCAGAACTTGAAAGCCATGCTTGAAAGCAAGCTTCAGGGTTTCCTCCGTGGGATCCTCCTTGAATTTTGACCCATAAAATTTGCATGAGAACATGGATTTTGCTTCTTCTATGATATTAAATTAAAATTGTAAGAATTTATAATTTGGATGCAAATTAATTTTTTTATACTTACAATTTTCTGGCCAATTTTGAGTAACCACCCATGCCAAGATGATGTTTCCCATGTTTAATTATTTTATCCATCGTCACTTTGGATGTATCTGGGATTCTCTATGGAAAGTATTGAAAAGCTTAATTATGTTAAGCAACCATCTCACAAAAAAAAAAGATAGATCAACAACTTAAAAATTAGCCTCTTTGAGGGGGAAACCTCCTTTACATTACATAAATGAACAGTTCTTGTATGATAAAAATGAAAAGATATAATTGGTATATATAGGAGTCTAAGGGGTCACAATATAATTAGAGTCTACATAACAATGATAATGTAAGGGAACAAAAAGAACAATACTGGGCTTCTATGAGGCACAACAATAACAATACAGGGCTACACTAATAATAAAAATAAGGGGGATACACTAGTAATATAGGAACCTCACATGCCCCTCTCATTCAATAAAAGTGTTGTCCTCAATGCTTGAATCTTCAGTGGGTAAATTCTTCCACTTAATGAGATATTCTGAAATTGATTGATTTCACAGCTATCAGGTTCTTGCTTTTATGACTTCTTCAGGCTCCAATATGATTTTTCCTTTTTCGTTAAATTTTGGCAAATATTGTTTGTTCTAGGATCTTGTTGCTAATAACCTCGTTTAACCATGAAACATGGAAAATTGGTTGTACTCAAGAAGATGAAAGTAGCTCCAATTTTTATTTCATAGTACCAATCTTTTGAAATGCTTAGTAAAGACAATAATACATGGGTGATAGTTTAACATCCTTCTTATCTTTCTTGAGAGATATTTTTTTTGTAATTTTTTAGCCTTAAAAATATCTAGTTGCCTAAATCCAAACTTATTTCGCTACGATGCTGATATGCCTTTTGTTTCATTCGATTATGCGCCCGAGTGAGGTTATCCTTTAAGAGTTGGAGAACGTGTTACTTATGTTCAATGTGATGTTCCACTGCTTGAACCTTAGAATTTTCTCTTAAAGATGATGTGATAGATGGTGGATGATATATATAAAGTGCCATAAATGGGGTGATTTTTGTTGCAGTTTGGAATGAAGTGTTATACCACCATTTAGCGAGAGGTAACCACTTGATCTATTGGGTTTCATTATAATATACAAAGCAACTAAGATATATTTCCAAACATATGTTAATTGTCTAAGTTTTCTCTTCAGATTGAGGATGATAAGATGAGCTATGAGCTAATTGAGTAACAAGAAAAGAAAATAATTTTGTCCAAAAATGTTTAGTTGAAAGCGGATCTTTGTCACATACAACAACCTTTGGGTTTCCATGTAGCTTTTTAAATGTTTCCATAAATGCGTTAACAAATTTGCTAGCTTTAAAAGGGTGAGATAATTCACAAAAGTGTGCATACTTAGTAATTATATCAACTACCACTATGATGGCACTTTTTCCTTGAGGCTTCGGTAAACTTGTGACAAAATCCATTGAGACCTCCTCCCAATGTCGACTTGGAATGGCTAAAGGTTGTAATATACCTGGGGTATTAATTATCTCAACTTTATTTTTTTGACCAACCAAACATTTTTCCACAAACTTCTGAATATAAGATTTAAGTTCATCCCAAAAAAATTCCTTCTTGACCCTATGGTAAGTTTTTAAAAATCTTGACTGCCCTCCTAAGGGGAAGGGTTACAATTCAAAAAAAATATTTTGTTTGATTTGGTAATTCTTATAGGGATATAAGTGATCTTTGTACCATAATGAATCATGCTTCCAAATAAATTTATCAGATGTACTTGGATATTGTTGCAACTTTTGAATGAGTGTCCACACCTCTTCATGATTCTTCCATTCATCCCTTGCTTTAGTTGCCCAATTAGGTTGGATAATATAAATGGCACAGAGAAATGCTTTCACATCATCATCATTTCTTGAGATTCAATCTACAACAATATTTTGATTCCATTTTTTGTATATGATTTCAATGTCATAACCCAACATATTTTGTGGCCCACTTTTTCTAATGTTCTAAAGGTAATATTTGTTCCAAAAGGTATTTAGAATATCATGATCTATTTTTGCCTTGAAGTGCCTTCCCATTAGGTAAGGTCACCATTTCTATAGTGCACGTAGTATTTCCAACATTTCTCTCTCATAAATAGTTGTGTGTAAACACTTTCCCTTGATTGGACAACTTTCAAAAGAAATGGTTCGTCCTTCTTGCATTTAAAAAACACCAATTCCATTTCTTGAGGCATCACATTACACAATAAAGGTTTTTGTGAATTATGGTGTAGCTAAGACCTGTGCTTGGCTCATTGCCTCTTTAACAGGTTTAATGGCCTTAGTTTCTTATAGAGTCCAAGAAAATGCATATTTCTCTAGCAATTTTGTTAGATCCATTATTATTCTCCCAAATTATTAACAAACTTGCGATAATACCCTATCCGCCCAATAAATCCTTGAATATTCCTTAGGGTTGTGGGGATTTTCCATTTCCTAATGGATTTAATTTTATTAGGTTCTACCTTAACACCCTAACGAGATACAATTGTTAGAAAATTATATATTACAGAGCAATGGAACACATAGAATATTTCATAACTATAAACACAGAAAATGCATAAAACCAGAGAGACACAAATATACGTGGTTCACCTAGTTTAGGCTACATCCACTCTGAATAGTCAGTCCTTCCTTTCTATTATCCAGCAAAATGAAGAGACACAACTTACATCATATCCACTGTAATATCCTCTATTTTCTCTCACAGTCTCACTTCTTTGTTTCTTGCTCGGAGAATACACATCTATATATCACAACCTCAATACAATGCCCTCATACAAAGAGAGGGGTTGCCTTCTAGGGAAAAAAACCCTAAACTAAACATAGGTTCTACCATTAGATCATCCACCTAATGAACGACCCAGATTGACTAGAAATTACTATACTTTTACAAGGCAATTTTACATCTGTTTTTAGCTTCGGGGGCAGGGGGACTGCTGGCCCCCGGACCCCCCAGTCGAGGGGGATTAGCCTCCCTAGACCCCCATAGGGGGGACAAGTCCCCCCCACACCCCCCTGCATGGAGGGGTGTACAAACTTCCTGGGGTATACATCTGGCTGAAATAAAGACCTCTAAATAATCATGCTCCACACCCAACAATCTCCCACTTGGAGAATGATTGTAGAAACTCCACCGCTGCTTCATTTGCTGGACAATGACTCCTCTTTGGACCTGGTTGTTTCTCATCTTCATCATCATCCTTGAAGACCAATTGAAACTAAGCATATTCGCAGTTTCTCCCTAGTTACAACTTTTGTTAGCATATCTACAGGATTCTGGCTAGTGTGCATCTTTTCCAGCTTCAACTCTCCATATTCCAACATTGATCGTATGAAATGGTACTTGAGCTGTATGTGTTTAGTTCTGGAATGAAATGTTGAGTTCTTTGCAAAATTAATGGCACTTTGGCTATCACTGTATAACATGCCCATATCATGCTCCTTACCCAATTCACCCATAAACCTTTGTAACCAAATCATTTCTTTACTAGCCTCTTAGCAGCAACATACTCTACTTCTGTTGTTGAAAGTGCAACAACACTTTGGATTTTTGAAACCCAACTGACAGTTGTTCCAACTATAGTAAATACATATCCTGTAGTGCTCCTCCTATTATCTCTGTCACCGACCATATCTGCATCAACATATCCCTGTAGAGAAATGTTTGAACCACCAAAGCATAATGCTTGATTTGTGGTACCTTTCAAATATCTGAGAATCCATTCACTGCCATCCAATGTTCCTTTCCTGGATTGTTCATGTACCTGCTTACAACTCCCACTGCATGTGCAATATCAGGCCTTGTGCAGACCATTGCATACATTAAGCTTCCAACTGCTGATGCATATGGAACTTTAGACATATAAACCATGTCTTCTTGGGTTTTTGGGCACATTTCCTTGCTAAGTTTGAAATGGCTAGCAAAAGGTGTACTAACTAGTTTTGCATTGTGCATATTAAATCTTTTCAACACCTTTTGTATGTACTCATTCTGAGACAATGTTAATTTACGATTTTTCCTGTCTCTAGTTATTCTCATACCAAGGATTTGTTTTGCAGCTCCAAATCCTTCATTGCAAATGAATTTGCCAATTTTCTTTTGAGCACATTTATTTCCTACATGTTAGATCCTGCAACAAGCATGTCATCTACATACAATAACAATATAATATAGCTGCCATCATTTTGCTTTTTCAGATAAACACAATGATCAGAGTGACATCTAGTGTAACCTTGTTCAGACATAAACTTGTCAAATTTTAGATACCACTGCCTTGGAGCCTGTTTTAAGCCATACAAGCTCTTCTTCAACCTACACACAAGTTTCCCCTTCCCTTTCACTTCATATCTTTGTGGCTGCTGCATATATATCTCTTCCTCCAAATCCC